>CAXITT010001278.1:2178-13597 GCA_964033795.1 Lymnaea stagnalis | reverse complement strand
AAATAAATCTGCGGTGTAAAAGTGGGCGGGTCATTAGAATATTAATAGAGTTCAGGGGCGTGGACAAATGTGTGCGGTTGTGAGCCTTGGTAAAAAAAAAAGGGGGGGGGGACTAATTGCGTTTCTTATAAAGTGCGTTTCTTGTATGCATGTTTTGTCAAATGTTTAGCCCCACTTACCATTTATCAATATTTTATTTTTTTAAGAATTTGTAAGAAAAATGTTGTATTTAGGGGGTTGTTAAATTTCAAGAAGATTTCATGCATCGACCCTCCGGTAGGTCATTTGTTATTTATTTAATTTTGAATTGCTGAAACTTTTTTATTCATTGATCTTACAATGTTTTCTTATATTTTTGGATGACCTTGGATGAACTTCTTCAATACGAGTTTAACAAGGCTGGCTATTTAAAAGAGCATTTTTTCCTCTTTAAATACTCAGGCAGAGGAAATGATAAAGAAACCTTCCCAAAGTACTTACCTAAAATATGTTTATATTAAACATTTCTAATAAATAGTTTACATAATATTTCCTCAGGACTTCATGCATTTTTTCTGTCATTTACGGCGGGTGAAACTAGCTGTTGATATACGGGGGGGGGGGGGGGGGGGGTCATATTGTCGGGGTCATAGATCAATCTAAATAAGATGATGAAGCTGCAAACCACAAAAATCTTGAATGTGTTTTTAAGTTGTTGAAAGTTTTCAGCTTTCGATACAGTTCATTTACGATTCAAGACCTATGAAACTTTCAAAAGGTCCATGTATCCCAGGATAAGAACCACTGTTTAGCATAGCGATATTTGTCGGTAATCGCATGTTTTTTTGTTGATGAAGTTACGTTGGATAATTTATGATGTTACAACTAAGGGCGTCATTTCAGGTTTTTTTTTCAGGAGGGGGGGGGGGGGCAAAACCAAAACTTGGTCGGCTTGTTAAGTTTTTTATTACCGGAGGCGCCAAAGTACACATCAATTTAAATAAAACCTGCCAAAGGGGGGGGGGGCAAATGCCCCACCCCGCCCTACCCAGATGACGCCCCTGGTTACACTAATGAAAAATGGGACCGATAAGCTCCAAAACTTGGTCGGCTTGTTAAGTTGTTTATTACCGGAGGCGCCACAGTACACATCAATTTAAATAAAACCTGCCAAATGGGGGGGGGGGCAAATGCCCCACCCCGCCCTACCCAGATGACGCCCCTGGTTACACTAATGAAAAATGGGACCGATAAGCACGCCGTGGACATGTGCAGACAAGGAACAGGTGTGTTACGCTTGGAGTTTTTCCTTGTTCACCAGGTGCTGCTCGTCAAGGTCTCGCAACAAACTGATCCACTCCGTCTGAAGCACGTGAATACCTTTTTTGGTGTAGAAGGAATGGAGAAATAGAGAAAGCGCATTTAATAAACACCGCAACAAAGTGATCCATTCTGTGTGAAGCACGTGAACACCCTTTTTGGTGGGGAGCGATAGAAAAAACACATAAGTTAATAACAACGCAAGTTAGTGATCCACTCCATCTGAAGCACGTGACTACCTTTATGGTGTGGAGAGATGGAGAACGCACATTTACTAACACAGCCCCAAGAAAACAAACTAAATAAACTAAACAAACAAACAAACAAACAAATGGAAGGGATTACCGTTTGATTTCCGTGCTTTGATAAGAGTAAACTGGACCAGCTTAGTTTAGCACGGGTTCAATTGACTTTTACATTTAATTACTAAAAAGCATGACTCAAAAACTATTCTAATTCTATACCTAGAGATATAGTAATATGTTCTTTGTTTGTTTGTTTGTTTGTTTGTTGTTTTTTTTTCCACATTAGAATGGCATTTCCATCCCCGATGAGATCGTTTCAAAATATACCTTATCTTTGCAAAGTGAACTTTACTTATAAACACCGTTTCCCTCCAGGAGCGTCGACAGGTTGATGGGGACCAAGGAAGTATTTTCAAAGCCCATTTTGACATTTTAGTAACATGGGGGTAGGGGGAAGACACATTTTTTTTTTAAACCGGGGGTTTCCCCGTTTTCCCATCTAAAGTTAAAAATAGATCACTTTGAAAAGAAAAATGATCGCTAAAAAGAAAAAAAAAGTTTGTCAACAAGAAAATTTAGAGTGAACCTTTCAAAGTTCCGTCTCCGCCAATGGCAATCATGTGAGATATGCCCATCTCCACGAGATTTTTAGCGGCCTTCAGTCGGGTTCTCCGCTCTGCGAATTCCGGGCATTTGGACCTGAAATATGTTGGGTCTTTAAAATAATAAAACAATGACATAATTTAGTGCACATGCACATGGAATTCTTTTTTTTTTTAATGCTATCGATTAAGCAGAATATAGTCAGCTCCTAAAGATGTTATGTTTGAATCAATTTTATAAATTGTCTTCATAGACAATTGGCTTTGGAATGAGTTGTTTGGATCTGGTGCACTGTAATCTTTGAAATCGGAAAAATGATGAAAGGATCAAGAGCGTACCTGAGTTTATGACAACATCAAAACAAAGCAGACAGCAATGTGCTCATTCCAGAGACCAGTACTTAATAATCGTCTTGACTCTATGCCTGTCCCGACACAAATGTGTCTCTTTTTTTTTTAAATCATCCGATCCCTTCCAAGGACAAATTTTTTTTTTTAACGTCCTAGTCCGTCAAGGAACACGGGCTTTTTCAATAAATCGACAATCCTGTCCTATGAGCGATACATTTTTAAACGCCAATGCTTGTTTTAATAATTGCATAGTTGTCTAAGCCTGTCCAAGGATCAGTGGCTTGTTTTAAGAATCATCCAAGTATGTCCAAAGAGATATGCTCACGTCTTAATAATCATCCAAGCATGTCCAAAGAGATATGCTCACGTCTTAAGAATCATCCAAGCATGCCCAAAGAGATATGCTCACGTCTTAAGAATCATCCAAGCATGTCCAAAGAGATATACTCACGTCTTAAGAATCATCCAAGCATGCCCAAAGAGATATACTCACGTCTTAAGAATCATCCAAGCATGCCCAAAGAGATATACTCACGTCTTAAGAATCATCCAAGAATGCCCAAAGATATATACTCACGTCTTAAGAATCGTCCCGGCGTTTCCGGCGAGATGTGAGGTGCTGACCCATGTGGCTTCTGTGAAGTTGGCCCCGCCGTCCACCATGCCCTTGAACCCGTTCTTGATGTACATGACGGAACAGCCCAGGTAACAGGCCATTCGGACAACAGCCCTGATCACCGGATTCATGCCCTGTGTCAAAACATTACACGTTTTAATGATACAGTAGAAAATTAATACGTGCAGCTCTCAATAAAGTTAGCACGGGTAGCCATCACTAAAGTTAGCACGGGTAGCTATCACTAAAGTTAGCACGGGCAGCCATCACTAAAGTTAGCACGGGCAGCCATCACTAAAGTTAGCACGGGTAGCCATCACTAAAGTTAGCGCGGGCAGCTCTCACTAAAGTTAGCACGGGTAGCCATCACTAAAGTTAGCACGGGCAGCCATCACTAAAGTTAGCACGGGTAGCCATCACTAAAGTAAGCGCGGGTAGCTCTCACTAATTAAAGTTAGCACGGGTAGCCATCACTAAAGTTAGCACGGGCAGCTCTCACTAAAGTTAGCACGGGTAGCCATCACTAAAGTTAGCACGGGCAGCCATCACTAAAGTTAGCACGGGTAGCCATCACTAAAGTTAGCGCGGGTAGCTCTCACTAAAGTTAGCACGGGTAGCCATCACTAAAGTTAGCGCGGGCAGCCATCACTAAAGGGGGGTGACACCGAATGGCAAAATTGCATATTTACAGAGCACAAACTGCTCGGTCTAATCGAATTTCATTAAAGGGAAACCGGTCAAGCTAAAATTTTTCACACATATAACCAGTCCAAATGAGTGCTTTATTTAGAATTCAAGGATGATGCGTTAGAAATGAGGTGAACCAATAATTAGGTCAGAAAAACACCGTTTGTATCATGATGTAGCGCCGGTCGAAGTCTTCGGTAACTGTCGTAAGTGATAGGAAGCGATATATAGCTTTTTTTTAAAAAAAATAAAGCTTTCCATTGATATTAAATACGATGTGATCAGGCTATTCTAAGTACATCAATTTAATCGGTAAAAGGGTAAAACATCTTAAAAATGACTTTTTACACATTTATAGGCCTTAAAAAATAATATTTGTCACACTTTTCTTATTTCCTTATTAATTTAATTTAAACCTATTAAAATAAATTCTAAAAAAAAAAAAAAAAAGTTTATAAAACCAAATATAATAATAATAAGACGTCTTATATAGCGCGGTACCCCAGCCTAGGGCTGGACTCACCGCGCTGTACATAAAAATTTTATCAAAAGAGACATAATCATGACATTAAAAAAAATACAATATACCAGAAATACTAAAAAAATGTAGTATTTTCGTCGATTCGTCACAAGAACTGCCCCTTAACATTTGAGTAAGATTGTCATACAGCGCAACGTCTTTTACATGCTGTCCTACAGCGCAACGTCTTTTACATGCTGTCTGCAATTTCACGTTTATCTGCTACCTTTACCTTTAGGCTGATCCACTTGAGGAAGTTAATCTTACACAGCAGTATCTGCAGACTAAAGGGCTTTATTCTTGTCAAAGTGGTGACCAACCTAGAGGCCTTAAGATCATTTCTGCACGAGAAGCACTGTCACTTGGTGGAACATGCTATTGAAAAGTTTCTCTTAACATCAGACCGATATGGAATTTCAATAGAGAGAATATAAGGAGATACTGTAGTGTAATGATTACTTTCATTCTACACCCTATATTAGATTATCAGCGATCAATGAAGTAACAGATATGTTTGGCGCTGTTCAACTCAAGAGTCTACTATCAGCTAGGGAAAAATAGTCATTGGTGTCCGTTCCAAAATGAACCTCTTTCTATGATGAGTTATCAGAAGATGAACTTTTAAAAGAAATACCAAGGCTTAGGAAGACTCCTACAGGCAGCTGATAATGAATTTCACAAATTCATGGAGTAGTCAGTATGTGATGCTTTGAAATTCATAGCTGAATGGGAATTCCTAAAAATCTCTGCAATACTCTCGCCAAGCCTTCAAATCTTTCTTACGATCTGTGTGTGTGTGTGTCTTCATGGGTGCTTTTCAAAACTAAGGCGTATCAAGAATTATTTACGATCCACCATGAAATATTCAAGGTTTTCTGATCGGGCCATGGGCACCCGCAGAAAACTTTCTAGGGGGGTGGGGGGCGGGGGGGGGCAAAAATCGATTAACTTTCCAGGGGGGGGGGGCACATTTTTTTTAGTAATGTTTTAATACAGTTTTAATTTACTGTAGCGTATTTGTATGGTGAACGAACGGACAGGACATCAGCTTAGTTACTTGCCCTTTTTTTTCTCTATACTTTAATTGGGGGGGGGGGGGGGGCAAGTGCCCCACATTGCCCCTACCTGCGGGCGCCCATGTTGAAGGATATTGATTTTGATCAATTGTTTGACAGGTTTGCAGCTTTGAAGTCCAGGAAAGTAAAATTTTAAATAAAATAAATTGATGTAAAAAAATAACTATAACTTAACGTTGTTACATTTTTTTCTTTTACATAATGGAAGGTGGCTTTAAGAAGTCGAAAGCAAACGAAAGCTAATGTTTGAAAATTAGCATTTATTATTGAAATATACTGATTTTTAATCAACATCTTAACTTGATTTTGTTTTATAGCTCAAAATCTTTAAAGACAATTTAAGAGTATAAATTTGGGACCCGCTTCCACACGTCCCTGCACTAGGGGTTGCCACATACGTCAAGGTTGCCAGATACGTCAAGGTTGCCAGATACGTCAAGGTTTTCAGATACGTCAAGGTTGCCAGATACGTCAAGGTCGCCAGATACGTTAAGGTTGCCAGATACGTCAAGGTTTCCAGATACGTTAAGGTTGCCAGATAGTCTAGGTTTCCAGAAACTTTAAGGTTGCCAGATAGTCAAGGTTTCCAGATACGTTAAGGTTGCCAGATAGTCAAGGTTTCCAGATACGTTAAGGTTGCCAGATAGTCAAGGTTTCCAGATACGTTAAGGTTGCCACATAGTCAAGGTTTCCAGATACGTTATTGAAGCCAGATACGTTGGGGTTGCCAGATACGTTATTGAAGCCAGATACGTTGGGGTTGCCAGATACGTTAGGGCTGCCAGATTCGTTACCCTTGCTAAAGGCGTTAGGGCTTTTAAATATGTCAGTGTTGCCAGATACCTCATTGCCCCCCCCCCAATCATTCCCTCACATATACGTCCGGATTATATTTCGATGTTTAAAAGATAGTCCTTATAGTCCTTTACAATCTGCTGACTTTACACTCCAGTTTAAAACCGGACACCGGACAAAACAACATAGATATTAAAAATTGAATCTATCGTTTAGGCTCTAATGGCAATAGTATATGTTTTATGGAACCAAATAGTTGCATTTCTCTATTAAGGCAATCACAGTTTTCAAGGTTGCTCTGATTCTGAACAAACAAACAAACAAAAAACGAAAACAAAAAATCCGAGTAACTCTACCTGTGAGTCCTCGCCAGCCGTGACCAGTCCAATGACCGTCCCGGCCCAGGCATTGTGCACCGACGTTGACCTCCTGATGATGTCCTCAAAGCCGGAGACACCAAAGTCCCCCTGTGAGCGGGCTTGTTCAGGGATGCGCATGTTGATAGAGTCACGCTTGAAGGAAGTGGTGAGACAGTGGTGAGACAACGGCGAGACAGTTGTGAGACAGTGGTGAGACAGTGGCGAGACGGTGGTGAGACCGCGGTGAGACAGTGGTGAGACGTGGTAAGACCGTGGTGAGACAGGGGTGAGATAGGGGTGAGAAAGTGGTGAGACCGTGGTAAGACAGTGGTGAGACGTGGTGAGACAGTGGTGAGAAAGTGGTAAGTATTCAAGTTGGAGAATTGAATAAATCAGCACATTTTTTGAAGAGCGATAAAAAACATTGTCCTCAGCCCCCCCCCACCCTCTCTCTGTCTCTGTCTATCTCGGTCTCTCTCTCTCTCTCTCTCTCTCTCTCTCTTTTCCTCTCATATACCATACAAGTTTTTGTTTTTGTTTTTTTCATTACAGGAAACAGAACTCTGAACTAATATCATCCAGTGCCTTTGAATATCAAAAGTAATACATCCATAGAACAAACAATTATATATTCTTGTCTAGCATTTAAGATCATCTCCAGAAAGCGTGCTGCTCTTGAAATGTACTTTGAGAAGGTTGATATCGGCTTAGAGGGCAGTTGACATAAGGAAGGCGAGCGGGTACACATTGGACTATTAGAGAACTAATTGGGTGTTAAATAGGGTCTTCATCTAATAAATGGAGTCGATCAAATTCACAAGCTTTGACGTCTGTGTCAAGTTTGCGATTTGACGTCTGTGTCAAGTTTGCGATTTGACGTCTGTGTCAAGTTTGCGATTTGACGTCTGTGTCAAGTTTGCGATTTGACGTCTGTGTCAAGTTTGTGATTTGACGTCTGCGTCAAGTTTGCGATTTGACGTCTGTGTCAAGTTTGTGTTTTGACGTCTGTGTCAAGTTTGTGTTCTGACGTCTGTGTCAAGTTTGCGATTTGATGTCTGTGTCAAGTTCGTGTTTTTTAACACGACATTGCTTTTATGAAAATTATCCTTCATTCCCATATCCACATCCGCATTCAATTATTTGGTCTCAAAAATGTTGAAAAGTAATGCTAATTATAGTATTAAATAACCGAAACAGCATCCATGTAGAACAGTGGCTCTCAACCTTTCTAATGCCGCAACCCTTTAATACAGTCCCTCATGCTGTGGCGACCCCCCAGCCACAAAATTATTTTAGTTGTTGCTTCATAACTGTAACGGATATGTGTTTTCCGATGGTCTTAGGCGACCCCTGGGAAAGGGACGTTCGACCCCTAAAGGGGTCTCGACCCACAGGTTGAGAACCGCTGATATAGAACATTACGATCAGAGTTCACAAACCGTATTGTATATTTAATCCCGTAAAGAGGAATGAAGACTTACCATACTCCTAGATTTTTCGCTAAAAATGGAAGACATGATTACTGCTTGGTTAATATTCCATTAAGGACAACGGATGTGACGTAGTGCACACGTTTTACTTTTCTTTCTTTTTTTTTCTCTTTTTTTTTAAAATACTGCAAATATGGCGAGGATTTAATTTGGAATTATTCATAAATATATTCGACATTTCGACATTTTAATTTAAGCAATTTACATTCTTTGGCTTACCCATTCTTTTACTATTGTTAAATTATTTTAACTTAAACCTTGACTGGAAAATTTCCATTTGTTATTATCAATTTACTTTACAGTATTTTTTAAAAAAAATCAACTTCTGTAAGCCTCGGAGAACTACATAATTTAACATGCAGCCCAATGACGTCAAGGAAACCGAAGAAATCACCTGGAGCCCTTATTGCATCGGGGTCCCAAGGACGAATTTTTTTAAATAGTATTTTATTCTTCCATTGAAAATGCATATTGTACCATTAATGTTTGTTTTTAAATTGATCTGGTGGAATAAATATTGCATTTGAAACAAGTACATCATGACAAATTAAGAGCCAGGCGTCTTTCTCACAACTTTAGAGCCAGGCCTCTTTCTCACAACTTTGGAGCCAGGCCTCTTTCTCACAACTTTGGAGCCAGGCCTCTTTCTCACAACTTTGGAGCTAGGACTCTTTCTCACAACTTTGGAGTCAACCCACTTTCTCACAACTTTGGAGCCAGGCCTATTTCTCACAACTTTGGAGCCAGGCCTATTTCTCCTTTGAATTTGACGAACGTATTGTTCAGAATTTCAGCTGAGTGAACGTTGTTTTGAAATGCCATCTTTGTGTTGCAAATGTTGTGTACTATTCCTGTAACCGCAGAACGGTCATTTAACATGCTGAGATTGGTCAAATATTGTATGAGGCCAATCTATGCTACAAGAGGGAACCAGTGATTTGGCTTTATTAATTTTTTATCGTCTTTCGGCTCGGAAGCTCGATCTTTCATTTCATCGGTGTACATTTCAGATGAGGGGCTAGACTTTTTTTTTTATTTATGATTCAGTAAAGTATCATCTGTCTGAAATTCAAAAAAGAGTTAAATGATCAATTTGAAAAAAAAACAACAACATGAGAATGGTTCTTTTGTAGTGTTTCAATAGAGTATCATTTTTTTTTTTTTTTTACAAATATTTTGAAATTTTTGGGTGGCCAAACTGTGATTTACTCGGAGCGTAAAAATCCTCTGCATGTTCCCGTCTAGTCTGTGACATTTTTTTTTCTCTCCAAGTCTAAACTAATGGCTATACGCATGTTCAATCAATTAGTTACGCAAATAGTTTTTAAAAAAGAAAATAACAAGGTTTTCAGTTTGTTTAGTTATGCCATATTGTTTTAGGCTATAACAATGTAAACTTATAAATCAATACGTGTGAGACAGACGGCATTACTTTCATTGAAGAGTAACCGTCACAGCACGCTTAAAGTTTCAGACAAGAATTAGAAGTGTTATATTGTTTGGCGGTCATAACTTTTATCCAACCATTTGGGAGGGGTGGGGTGGAATATTTCTCAATAACGTTTCTGGACATAATGGAACCAGCTCCCCTTCCATATCCGTCATTGTGAAACCTAGTCCACTTTTAAAAAGTCCCTTAAAACCCATCTGTTTAGGTCCGCCTATGNATAAATAAATAAATCATGAAAATAAAATATATGAGATGTATTTATTTTATGTGTATAATATTAATATTATATATATATATATCTATATATATCTATATATACCTATATAGATCTATATATATATATATATATATATATATATATAGAGAGAGAGAGAGAGAGAGAGAGATAGATAGATAGATAGATAGATATACGGGATAGTCATTTTTTTGGGGTAAAAACAGAGTAGCCTACCATGGATGACGCTGACTTAATTCGGTTAGTTCCTAAATCATTTTAGTCGCCTCTAAACTCGAGTCCAGTAAGTTTGATAGGGCTTTTTGAAAAAGACCAAATATATATATATATTTTTTAAAAAAACAACTAATATACTTGAATTCTTAATCCTTTTTTCCTTTTCAATTGCATGTTATCATCGACCAATCCGACTTTATATTGCCAAGTGACGGCTCTGACCATTGGTATGAAAGCGAAACCAATGCATTCTGTTTTTTTACCCCGATAATAAAAATTCATTTTCCTTACCGATTGTACCCATTAAAAAATGATGAGAACTTTTAAAGGAATCTTTTTCACACATATTTTTAATGAAACATGAATTATTCACATGACTTACTTTAAGTTAAAGGATCGTAGGATAACAGTGTTAAACTGTTTACAAACTGAAAGCAATAGTAGTGATGGTGTTTGTTTGGGTTTTGTTCCTTTGCCTTTTCCCTGAGATTATGAGATATTTACCTATCCTTTGACTTCAGGGAAAGAGAAAGAGAGAGAGAATGAGAGAGAGAATGGGATAGATAATGAGAGAGAGCATGAGAGAGAGGATGAGATAGAGAATGAGAGAAAGAAAATCCAAGGAGACATGGTTGTAGTCTCGACACCACATTTTGGACCTTTTTACGTATTTTAATCTCGATACTCTAGGACAGCCCACACATCTGGATTGGATACCTGGCATGAATCTAGGACAGCCCAATCAACTGGATATCTGGATACCTGACATGAATCTAGGACAGCCCACACATCATCTGGATATCTGGATACCTGACATGAATCTAGGACAGCCCACACATCATCTGGATATCTGGA
The DNA here is from genome assembly GCA_964033795.1 of Lymnaea stagnalis. NCBI lineage: Eukaryota > Metazoa > Mollusca > Gastropoda > Lymnaeidae > Lymnaea > Lymnaea stagnalis. The sequence goes on along the minus strand of CAXITT010001278.1, from coordinate 2,801 downwards.
TACCTGGCATGAATCTAGGACAGCCCACACATCTGGATGGGATACCTGGCATGAATCTAGGACAGCCCACACATTTGGATATCTGGATACCTGGCATGAATCTAAGACAGCCCAATCATCATCTGGATATCTGGATACCTGGCATGAATGTAGGACAGCCGACAGATCTGGATATCTGGATACCTGGCATGAATCTAGGACAGCCCAATCATCATCTGGATATCTGGATACCTGGCATGAATCTAGGACAGCCCACAAATCTGGATATCTGGATACCTGGCATGAATCTAGGACAGCCCGGATATCTGGATACCGGGCATGAATCTAGGACAGCTCACACATCATCTGGATACCTGGCATGAATCTAGGACAGCCCACACATCATCTGGATACCTGGCGTGAATTTAGGACAGCCCACACATCTGGATATCTGGATACCGGGCATGAATCTAGGACAGCCCACACATCATCTGGATACCTGACATGAATCTAGGACAGCCCACACATCATCTGGATACCTGGCATGAATCTAGGACAGCCGACACATCTGGATATCCGGACACCTGACATGAATCTAGGACAGCTCACACCTCATCTGCATACATGACATGACTCTAGGACAG
>CAXITT010001277.1:29044-114228 GCA_964033795.1 Lymnaea stagnalis | reverse complement strand
TTGAATACGGGTTGTTTAATTACAACCAACGTTTGAATACGGGTAAAGCAACTAGACTTTTGCAATGAAATCATTTAAAATCCCCAAAGAATATGTGTGTTTCATAAGAATTAACACATTTTATCGAAGACACTAGCGTAGCTCATGGCTAAGAAAAATGTTTATAGAACGATTACCGTCCAGCAACAAAGGACCTGGACCTCTACAGTAGTCTACAGGTCTGTAGGCGTACAGAAGGCTTAGCTCAATTTTATAGATCCGTGAAGCTAGCAGGACTTCACGCATGCGTCTGACATCCATGACGAAGGTGAGGGTCACCGCAACATCTCTCTACGGGTGTCGGTAATGGAAATAAAGTCTAGCCGATTCTTAAAATTAGTTACTATAAATGGCATACAATCTAAAACGATGGGCTATCGAACCCCTAACTCCACCCTTACGGGCATGTGTCGGAGCATAGGCTGACGATAGGCATTAGTGCTACTGGGACAAAGGTGACCCAATTCAGGCGCGGCCCCAAAAAATGGCATCTTTAATATAGCTTATATTAATTGTTGTAGCTTCCGAGGTAAGACCACGGAAAACATCAACTTGTTTGACGACCTAGTTTACTACAAGATGCCACATTAACAGAGGGGTACAGAAAAATTTAGGATGCCAAACCTGTCGAGCAAATTCAAAAAGTCAGGGATGAATTTTTGATGCATATTGGAATTTGGTGTTTCTTACAGACCATTATGGAGAGAACATTAATCGTTTTTGATGTAGGAAGTGCAAAAATTAGCCTAAATAGACATGTCTACCTCCTGTCTAGCCCAACATGAACAAAATGCACTCCAGTTGGGTCGCTCTTGAGGGTATGCTTTTGTCATGGCCTACTCTCGGCCCTTAAATGTTTATAATCCCCAGCAGCAGCAGTCTGCTCTCAGTTGGATAGCAAGGAAAAGGGATTCCTTAAAATGTTGGTTTCACCCTAACCTTCAGGGCGATATTGCGGGCCTCGCAACCACTACGGCTAAAAGGGCCCTCGGATATTGTTAGGGGCTTTAGGATGTGATGTGGACGAATTTTAATACTGTTGAGTTTGAATGCAAGTTTGGGGAGGAGGGAAGGGGACAAAACCGAAAAGTTGCAAGGGATTCTGCTTGACCTGCTTGTGCTATAAAACGATTTGAATTGCCTGTCATGGCCTCGTCACTGTCTATGGGGAGAGAGACGAGTTTCTGTTTAATACTGGAACAGTGGACCAGCCCATTATTTATCTTGTACATCATGGAGAGCCTGGATTGTCGTCGTCGTTTCTCCAATGGTGACCAGCCTAGTGTTTCTAGCATGATGCCAACACTAGAGGTATTCCTGTAAAAGCCCCATTAAAAATCAAAGGCGTGAAACGGTAATGAAGATTTTTTTGTTTAAATTCTGATATTTCAAAGAGAAAGCCAGTTGGGAATTTAAAAAATATGGGGTAAGCATTTTTCTAAAAATCTTGTTCAGGAAACTTTGTTACAAAAAGTATTACACTAAAAGAAATCCCGAATACTTTAGAGTTAATAATAATTGCAGAAAACCTAAGTTCTTAATTTGTGTAAACAAAAATTCAAAAAAATAAAAATTCACAAAGATTTATTTCACCAACTATTTCAGGAAAAGAAAAACGAAGAAAATTTGACGCGCCAAGCGCACTTGAGAGATATTTTTTTGTAAGAGTGTCATTTAGTAAGAAATATCTTTAGGCAGCTAAGTGCTATTTCTTATTTTTATTTTTATACCATTTTTTCTGTTGTTTTGTTCGCTGACGAAGGCTTTCTGCCGACACGTTCGCTGTTTTGTTGCGTTTATTTTTTCAGGTTTAACCCTACTCTGTTTTACTCATTTTATTTTATGCTTTTGCAATCAAACCAATTTTAAAAAAAGATTAGATTTAAAGTGCTCTATAAAAATCCAAATTTTAAAATATTTTTTTTTATTGTTTATGCTTATTTTTCAGAGTACGACTGCTATTTTAGTAGTATTTTCAGTAACCTTCCATTAAGCAGCACCTTTTTAAATTATTAACAAGTAGCAGCTACCTGACAATTGGAGGAGGCAGGGGCCAAAAAAATTTAGATGATTTTGGGGCGCGCAATTGCTAAGGCCGGACCTACATGGAGCACAAGCACTTTGATGTGTCAAAGGGACGCAGCCGTCTTGATACATATATTTTCTTGATTATTCCCCCTGTATCTCATGTCTTCAAACACGTTTATTCCCAAAATAGTTTCATAATCTTTAAAGAAAATGCCCCCCCCCCCCCCCCCACTAAAAAAAGTGGGGGAACTAGATTATAAAACATTTTTACACGTCTCACGTCTGCTCAAACAAGAACACAGTCACTACATTTCAGTGTAACACGCCAAAGAGCAAGGATTCTCAAAGTGTGCAGAGTGTAATACGCCACCACCGAGCCGGCGATAAAGGGTGGCAAAGTGGACGACCGCCCAAGGTCCCACGTTTGAGTGGCCCGTGTGTTGCCGTAGTATATTTATACTTTCCTTAGCCTACTAATCGGTCCTAATGCGGTCAACACAGTATCGGAGATTGTGTCCAGATTACAAAGGCTCATCCCGCTTCGTGTTTTTTTTTTTAAATTTGTTTATTGACAACCGTGATATTGGTAAGAATGGAACCGCGATGGGTAAATTGGGCAAGGGAAATGAACTGTTATAGAGAAAAAAAATAGAAATTTCGGAAACTAAGCGAGTGAACAGATATCCGTTACGACGCGTCCCTTTATGACCAGCAAGGACCTAGTACGACTATAACGTGTCTTAATATCCTATTGGCGGAATATATAACGTCAACGGCCCCGCAAAATGCAATTTGCCCAAGGCCCCGCACCCTCCTAGCGCCGGCCCTGGCCACCGTGCAAGTAGTTCTCTGATTGTACAGTGTGACGTGCGTACCAGATTGAATTCCCACAACAGTAAGAGCCAAGTCGGCGTAATTAAAAATTAGGTTGTAAAAGAAAAGAAAAAAAGACAATTTTAAAAAAAAAAATAATAAATGTAGCACCTCTTTCAGACCTAATGGAAAGGGCTCAACGGGTCTCAGTGAAACACTGACCAACACTTTCAAAACCGTATTAGGAAATTTCATCGCAAGAAATTTCGTCGACGGTAAATTAATCGACGGTAATTTGATGGAACGAAAATTTGTACGAAACTTTTTTTCAGTTTATATGTTAAAATTTTGCTTCAAATTTCTTTTTGGCGCATTATTTTGTTTTACTGTATAGTAGGTGGATACTGTATAGTAGGTGGATACTGTATAGTAGGTGGAGTTCAAAAAGAAATTCGAAGAAAATTTTAACGCGTCAACGCCAGGTGTCAGCTTCGTAGGTTGCATTGCGCCAGGTGTCAGCTCCATAGGTTGCATTGGCAACTTGTAAGCTCCATACGTAGCCTTGTGCCAGGTGTCAGCTCAGTAGGTTTCATTGTGCAAAGTGTCAGCTCCATAGGTTGCATTGTGCCAGGTGTATGCTCCGTATGTTGCATTGCACCGGGTGTCAGCTCCGTAGGTTGCATTGTGCCAGCTGTCAGCTCCGTAGATTGCATTGTGCCAGGTGTCAGCTCCGTAGGTTGCATTGTGCAACTTGTCAGCTCCGTAGGTTGCGTTGCGCCAGGTGTCAGCTACGTAGGTTCCATTTTGCAAGGTGTAAGCTCCATAGGTTGCATTGCGCCGGGTGTCAGCTCCATAGGTTGCATTGTGCAACTTGTCAGCTCCATAGGTTGCCTTGTGCCAGATGTAAGCTACGTAGATTGCATTGCGCCAGGTGTCAGCTCTATAGGTTGCATTGTGCCAGATGTCAGGTCCGTAGATTGCATTGTGCCAGGTGTCAGCTCCGTAGGTTGCATTGTGCCAGGTGTCGGCTCCGTAGGTTGCATTATGCCAGGTATCAGCTCCATAGGTTGCATTGTGCCAGGTGTCAGCTCCTTAGTTTGCATTGTGCCAGGTGTCAGCTCCGTAGGTTGCATTGTGCCGGGTGTCAGCTCCGTAGGTTGCTTTGTACAAGGTGTCAGCTTCGTAGGTTGCATTGCGCCAGGTGTCAGCACCGTAGCTTGCATTGTGCCAGATGTCAGCTCAGTAGGTTGCATTGTGCCAGGTGTCAGCTCCGTAGGTTGCATTGTGACAGGTCTCAGCTCCGAAGGTTTCATCGTGCGATGTGTCAGCTCTTTAGGTTGCATTTATTAAAAATAATTACAGGTTTAAAAAATTAACCATTATTTCCATTCTCTAAAACATTATTTCCATTCTCTCAACCATTATTTTCACTCTCTCAAAAATTATTTCCATTCTCTCAAACTGTATTTCCCTTCTCTTAACAATTATATTATTTCTCTCAAACATTATGTCAAGTCTCTCAAACATTATTTTCATTCTCTCAACCATTACTTCTATACTCTCAACACTTATATCTTTTGCTCAACCATTACATTTTTTCTCTCAACCATCATATTCATTATCTCAACCATTATATCCATTCTCCCAATCATCATACTCATTCTCCCAATCATTATACGCATTCTCTCCACCATTATATTCATTCTTTTTACTATTATATTTATTCTCACTACAATTATATTAAATCTCTCTACCATAATAATCATTCTCTCAACCATTCATTCCATTTTCTTAACCATTATTTCCATTCTCTCAGACATTTTATTCATTCTCTCAACCATAATTTTCATTCTCTGAACCATTATACCCTATCTCATAACAATTATATCAATTCTCTTAACCATAAAATTCATTCTCTCAACCATTATATCCATTCTCTTAACCCTTATAACCATTTTCTCAATCTGTCAACCATTATTTTCATTCTCTCATCTCTCTACCAGTAAAATCTATTCCCTCAACCATTATTTTCATTTTCTTAACCATTATATATTCTCTCGGAACCATTATATTCATTATTTCATCTTTTATATTCATGCTCTCAAACATAATATCCATTATCTCAACAATTATAGCAATTCCCTCAACCATTATCTACATTCTCTCAACCATTATTTCCATTCTCCCAACCATATATTAATTCTCGCAACAGTTATATTCATTATCTAAACCATTATATTTATTCTCTCAACCATTATATTGGTTCTCCTAACCATTATATTCATTCTCTCAACAATTATATTCAATTTCTGAACCATTATATCAATTCTCTCAACCATTATATCCATTCTCTCAACCATTACATTCATTCTCTCAACCATTATATTCATTCTCTCCACCAATATATCAATTCTTTCTACCATTATATACATTCTCTCAACCAGTATATTCATTCTTTCAACCATTATATTGGTACTCTCAACCATTATATTCATTCTATAAACCATTATATCAATTCTCTCAACCATTATATCCATTCTCTCAACCATTATCTACATTCTCTAAACCATTATAACAATTCTCTCAACCATATATATATATATACATTCTCTCAACGGTTATATTCATTCTTTCAACCATTAAATTGGTTCTCTCAACCATTATATTCATTCTTACAAACAATATATCCATTATCTCAACCATTATATAAATTCTCTCAACCATTATATTTATTGTCTCAACCATTATATCCATTCTCTCGACCAATTTATATATTCTCTTAACCATTATATTCATTCTCTCAACCATTGTATTCATTCTCTCAACCATTATATTCATTCTCTCAACCATTATATTCATTCTCTCAACCATTGTATCCTTACCACCACAGTATTCCCAACAGGTGATAACCCAGGTCCTCGCCACCACTATTTTGCAGAAAGATGATAACCCATGTCTGTGCCACGACTTTTTTGCTGACAGGTTATAACCATTGTCAGTGCCACGTTCATATTGCTGAAAGGTGATAACCATTGTCCTTACCACCACTGTATTGCTGACAGGTGATAACCCTGGTCCGTACTGCCACCGTATTGCTGACATGTGATAAACCAGGTCCTTATTGCCACCGTATTGCTGACAGGTGATAATCCGTGCCAGTACCACCACTGTATTGCTGACAGGTGATAACTCAGGACCGTACTGCCACCGTATTGCGGACAGGTGATAACCCATGTCAGTACCACCACTGTGTTTTTGACAGGCGATAACCCAGGACCGTACTGCAACCTTATTGCTGAGAGGTGATAACCCAGGACCGTACTGCCACCGTATTGCTGACAGTTGATAACCCAGGTCCGTACAGCCACTATCTTGCTAAAAGGCGGATAACCCATGTCGCAGGCAGGCTCGCTATAATATGAGAGTTGTCCTATTCATATCTATATGAGACTCTTCCGAACTTAAGGACATCGCCTCAAGGTCAAGAAGTCGATAACATCGCTTGATCCCATTAACCCACACAATCCAGGATAAAATTAAACATACAAACTCCGTTCTGCTGTGCTAGCACTAATTCTATATGTGTTCTATTTTAATTTGTCCATGAAAAAATTCAATAAATGTGACGAACTTCTTTAATTTTAAATGTTATGCCAATCAATAACTGTATCTAAGACATTGTCGAAGAAAGCTGCCTGGTTTAACAACATGTCATGCGATATAAAACAGGGCAGTGTGAAATACATGTTACATGTTTTTAATAATTGTAACGCGCTTAGAGCTTTAAGGTAAGCGCTATATAAAAAATGCCTAAATAGATAAATAAATACATAAATAAGGGGGGACTAGGGTAGCATTCGCCCCGGGCGCCACCATTAGGGTGACGACAAAACAGCTTTTAGTTAGGAAATATATAATGAATTGAACGATCAAATGTCATATGCTCCACAAAGACATTGGGCGCTAAAATATTTTTTTCATTTAGTCAGCCCAGGATGGAAATTTTTTCTATACATAAGTCTGGGTGCCATTTTCATTCTACGCCCCCGGCGCTGATTTTCCACTGCCTGGTACTTGATACTTTAAACGTATGGCTTTAAAATAGAGAGGAAAGAATTTCTTCCTTAAAACGAGATCTGAATGACCAACGACATACTTAAATTCCAATCCAAATCTTGGCTGACTGAGGGTCATCGTTGAAACCTGGTTTTATAGCTTAAGAAGCAGAAAGGGCATTGAATTGGTCAGACGGTCAGCAGATGGTGAGATGAGGAGACGATGAGACGGTCAGACTTCCCTTCCAAGAAAGTTGCGAAATGTGTTTCTTTGCCAGAAACAGCGATGGCCAAAAAAAAACTGCTAAACAAAAACAATAAAAGTGGCACGAAATCTAGAACACAACATCACACCGGACTGGTCAGAGGTGTGTTGGAAGTACATCCGGCAATTTACGGGGGGGGGGGGGGGGGTGGGGTTATTTTCCCAAAGGGGGTCGCCACATTCAGGAATGGGGGGGGGGGGGGGGGGGGGGGTGGGGGATGAGCCCCGAAAACAAAAACCCATAAAAAATTTTAAAANTGATAGCACGCCTCTGCCAAAGCAGTTACCGTATCCGTTCAGTTTGGTTTCTGGTGCAAGAGCATCTTTGGGGAGGGGTAGCCGAAAAAAAAAATAGTGTCAAGCCACATTTTATTGTTGAGAAATCTCGTGAGAGCGCAGGAGAAGCAGCATCTCGGAAAATGGGGGAGGTCGCAAAAAAAAAAAAGCTAAGAAGCTGTATGGCTTGACCGGTAGCGGTAAGTTATGTCAAGCACAACAGAGTAAACATTTAGGAAACCTGGGTGGGAAATGAAAAAATCGGATACTCTCTCTTCCGTCTTTCTGTCGTTTGCGCGGGCGAGGTGCCACAGGGTGTCTCGGTATAATTACTAACGACAATAAGGAAACCAAAAATAACTTGATGTATAGCTATTTGGGGAAAAAGTAAAGCTATCCATGCCAACACCAAAAGGGATCAAATTTGGATTAAAAATATAGTTTAGAAACGTCAGGTAACAGCTGCGATTTGTGGAATCATAATGAAGTGACTGAAAAGTATCTGGGTCGGAATAATCGAGATAGGTTACTATATGTATCACGGTCAGGGTTTCTTTTAGCTAGATCTCGAGGGGGGTGGGGAGAAAGCCAAGTGCTCCCCCCCCGGAGCAAAAATATGTCCAACAATAAATCAACTGGCACTGCCCCCCCCCAACCGAAAAAATCAGAAGTGCCCCCACGGTGGAAAATTTCTTAAATAATCACTGATTACAGTTGGGACTGGAGCGATGTTGATGTTCACGTGACCAGCGGCGGTGAAGTCAGCGATGTGACGAAAACTGCAACCCACGCTTTGAAGCGTGCAAAGCAGTTACAAATAAAACAGTTACAAATAAAACAGTTACAAATAAAACAGTCACAAATAAAACAGTCACAAATAAAACAGTCACAAATAAAACAGTCACAAATAAAACAGTCACAAATAAAACAGTCACAAATAAAACAGTCACAAATAAAACAGTCACAAATAAAAATGTCACAAATAAAACAGTCACAAATAAAACAGTTACAAATAAAAGAAAAATAAAAATCAACCAAGGTTTAGCGTGCAGTATTTAAGTACCGAGATGACGTCACGACTGTCCTCGCTTTGTTTTTATTACCAATTTGCCAATAGATTTTGTTAAATGACTAGCCAAGGACATCGATTGTTTTTGCTTGGGTGAATTATAGTATCAATGGCCTGATCAATAAGAGAAATGATGAACTTGGACTAAGGTTTTCAGTAGCATACAGGAACTTAACAGAAAAAAGGGGGTGGGTGTAAGTCTCTCACTCTTTTTCTCTCCTTATCTCACACTTTATCTGTCTTTTACTCTCTCTCAATCTCTCCCTAATTATTTGCCAAGAGCATTAATGTTTATGTATAAGAAAAAGCAAACGTTTGCTCTTCTCAAAACAACATATGGGCTGTTTGCAATTATTCTGAAAACGTTTCACAACAACCAACCCCCCCACACACACACCAAATCCTTTGTTTTAAGTCAATAAATTATTATTTTTTTGGGTTGGGAGGGGGCGGGGGGAGGGGGGGCTTTACAAACGTGAGTATTCAACCTTTTTTTTTTTCATTGCGTTTTAATCCCAGAAATGTTGACCCAGACTAGAAGCAGCCCTATTGGTTATAACTTGGTCTTGTTTGAAATATGATTTGTAACTTAAACATGGCTCGAGATATAGTTACATCTCTCATTAAAGTAATGTTTGGTCTGAACTGTTCAGAAATAAAAACAAATAAGAACAAAACACTTATCATACTCTATTTATTTAAAACATTGGTTCACTGAAATATGTAAATCTCTTTCCGAAATCCTTATGCTTAAGAGATGCTTCCCAAGAAACGATTCCATGTTATATGATTTGAATTTTTTCCGTCAGGTTCTAACCAAGCTAATTTTTTTTTTTGCTGTCTTATTTTTTTAATGTAATTTTTTTTTTTTTTTTTTTTTTTTTATGGTTTTAAAAAAAAATTTTTTTTTTTTTTTTTTATTTTTTTTTTTTTCTGGGATTTTCCCTTTTTCCTTTTTTTTTTTTTTTTTTTTTTTTTTTGTTTTTTACCAATTTTTTTTTTTTTTTTTTTTTTTTTTTTTTTTAAATTAATTTTTTTTTTTTTTTTTTTTTTTTGAAGGCTTTAAACAACAAATGTCTGCTATTTTGTTTAATTTTTTTTTCTCCCGGGAGTTTCCCCTTTTCCCGATGCTTTATATTTGTTATTTCATTTACAACTACCAGGTTTACCTTTAAAAATACATCGGCAGTTTTAATAAAAAATGTTATCATAAAGCGGCAGGGGCATTTCACAGACGTAGCCATAAGTTGACGAACATTGGACGTCGTTGAGCATCCCAGTTTTAAAATAGTAATGGACACAGTGTTCTAGTCCTTGGGAGTTGTTGGGCTCCCCCAGGGCAAAGACAGACTTCAAGGTTTCTTTCGTCACCGGTGAAGAATCAAGTTTCCACGTGAAGGATCCTTGCTTTTCCATATCGTCGGCTCCGACCCAGGCAATGTTTGCACCAACCAGATTTCTCACGATTGTCAGCTTGTCAAAGGTTTTCACGGATGCGAGAACGGCTCCTTTGGCCTGGCACGTGGCCTGCGCCTGCGGGTAATTCAGCCATACGACCTGGAAGTTGGCGAGGCATGCAAGAGCCGAGCCGCTAAACATCAGGCGGAAACCCTTGCTGCTATCGCACGTGACCTTGTAGTAGAGATCCCCTTCCTGTGAGGTCGGTGGCGCTGCTATGTTGTACACAGTGGATGCTGGTGTACATAGGTGGGTTGTCCTGTTGTACAGGAAACTCCAACAGCCGGTGTACTGTTGCATGCAGGAAAGGCCGCATGAAACGGAAGATGATTCAATCCAGCCAGGACCGAGTCTTGCTGGGGCAAAGTCTGGAGTAGGAGCGATTTTGAAGTGATGCATGCCTTTACTTATCACTGGAAATGGAGTCGTTTGTCCAGCCACATCAAATAGTTGATCTGTTGTTGTTTTTTTTTAAATTAAAGAGTCAATATTTTTATGAAGCTTAGATGTAAACAGAAACAAAAGCTGATCAGAAAATTATTTTTTTTAAATATAATTAAAACATTCTAGTTTTTAGTTAATAATAAAAATAATAATTTATTTTTGTATGTAAATATATTTCTTGATTCTCGCATGTACCAATAATTAGGAGAAAATCTGTGTAATTAATTCGAAAAAAAAAATGGTGAACAAACACGCTTTCCTCGAAAATGAAAGTGAAACGGAAACATAGGCGCGCCATTTTGATAAGAAATTAAAATTCAATTTACACTCGTGCCATTTTATTCAGTGTTGTCTTCTCAGATGACAAAACATTGCCAACCGGTACGACGTCGGTTTAGAGACATAGTAATGTGTTTTAAAAAATGTCCTCGTCGTCGATTTAGTGACATAGTAATGTGTCTTAAGAAATGTCCACGACGTCGGTTTAGAGGCATAGTAATGTGTCTTAAAAAATATCCACGTCTTCGATTTTTGAGGCCACAAAGGTTGTACGCTCTTTTTCTATCCTTCTCTCTCTTTCTCTCTCTCTTAAGAGAAAAACAACAAAAAGCCTCTACATAAGTGCGGAATGAGCTGTTTAAGACGAGCGACTGGTCAACTAAAGGGACGACATTCGAATCCAGCTATTGAAAAAAAAGTGTTGTTGGTGGCATATCCATCAACAAATATTTGGTCCCCCGGTTAATAAATTGGTCAGCCCATCAGGCGAAACTTTCCGTCTTCAACATGCAGCTTTCAATAGCTGGCAAAATTAGAACGCGCCAGATGTGGACCGACTGTGTTCGATGTTGAGGACATCATCACAAAAGAAGAATCGGAAATAATAATGTAGAGGCAGACAGAAGAAGAATGTAAAATAATAAGGCAGAGACAAACTGAAGAAAAATGGACAATAGAAGAATAATTGGCAATAACAGGATAGAGGCAGAGAGAAGACTGTGGGAAAAATAATGAGGTAGAGGCAGACAGAAGAAGAATGGGAAATAACAAATCCAAGCGATTAAATGAACATAGGGATGTCATTCTAGCATTAAATTAATCTGGAAAGTTTAACAAGACAAGATATAACACACTTATATGTTTGAGAAGTGACCGTGAATATCTAAAGTACTTATTAAAGTATTTATTAGTGTTATTTTTTTATTATTTTTTTTAAAAACAGGTATTTCTTAATTTGTGTCACAAGGATTATCTTTTCCTTATTTTTTTAAAACATTGAGAAAAAATAAAAATAAAAATTATGAAAAGTTCATTGTCTCCAAACTATTTATTTCTAGCATCGCTAAAGTACTGACTTTTTTAATCGTGATAGCTAGTATTTATAATAATGTTTCTACATTTTATTGACAACTTCCTTAATTAATGTCAAATTATCATAAAGTTTGTTCAATATGAAATGGGTAACGTCAAAGTGCTAGTTATCTTAAAAATTGCTAAAATTTTGATAAAAATTACATTGCAAATTATGAATTACAATTAGATGAGAAAGATTTGAAAAAAAAAACCTGGAAGTATTGATTAAATTTTTTATCATTTTTGTTTTGATTTTAATTAATTTCAATAACTGGATTTTTTCCATGACAACGGCATTATACTTAGTATTGATATTTTAAATTAAAAAGGCCTTGATCACATGACTTATCATGTGTGCAATTTATTAGATTATAACATTATGCACGAGACCAAGCAGTAACGTAGATTAACTTAATCAGCAATCATTTAATTTCTTTTAATGTTTCGATCATATTTAAGACGAAATTAATTAATAATAACCATTCAATCAGTTTAAAATCTTATATGAGTTCAACACCGTAGTTTGTCACTAAAATATTGTATTGTGAGGCTTAAATAATCTTGTGTACTTACCAACGATCAATGCAAACAGCAGATGAAAACAGGACCGTAACATCTTCATGTTATTCATAGAGGTCCAGTCACTAAAATCGCTTTTTTTTTTTGTGTGAATGACTAGAAAAGAAGCCGAGTATAAGACTACAAAGAGAGATGTCACGTGACAATGTCTAATTACTTTGAGCACAGCCGCCATCTCATTGATAATTGATGAATGAGAAATGACGCTTTAAGCAAAAAACAAAAAAACAAAACCATTGTTAGACAAAAACAAATGGCGAGAACTTTATTAAAAAATTATCTGTACTATTACTTTGAATTGAAAATCAATATTGACCCTGGTGTTGCCTAAGATCGACAATGGTTCTCAAATATTGTCAGAGGTATATCTCAATAAAAAAAATAATAAAAAAAACATAAAAAATCATAGTTTACTGATTGAGAATATGGGTATATGTGATAAATAATTCAAGTATGGCAAACATCATAGTTGTATTATTAAAAAGAATTGAAGATTTTCATAGAAGTTAAGCTGAACAAATTATTTATGTCTTTAATCATTGATCACTAATCCATTTTTTAAGGAGTTAATTATAAAGTATACTTTTATTTTGCGAAATATAATTTAGTGATACCATCTTTGTATCTGTCACAGATCAAATGTTGAGATAATAATTTTGTTTCGGATAAAGCATTGTTGTTTGATAAGTTGGAAAGAACGGGAAGTCCAATGGATATTGTGTTGAATACGCAGAGAGGCATGTGGACGACTTTGAATTGGGATTCTGTGCATTTATTATCGGCTTGTATATCAAACATCATCTCAATGTCGACTCAACTGATCTGTGTGGAATAAGTTATCTGACAACCACGTAAGGCTCTATTTTCTAGAAGATATTATTTCATGCCGTGTGTATAGATATTCAGTTAATAAATATGTGTGATACGAAATTCATGAAGTTCTGGCCTTCATGCTTTTTAGATAATCATGGACGTTTGTGAAGGTGGATAAATAATACAAGCAATAATTAATTACATGTAACAAGTAACGTTATCATGCAAACATTACAGTATATCTATTGTTTTTATTGTTTTATTATCGTTCGCTGTTTCTTAGCATCTTAACGTCCCACACAAAAAGGACAAGCCAAAATAACAGGGCAAGTTGTGAAAATGCAAGACAGCTGGCTTTCCAAATCAAATAATCTTCGGTGAACTCTATAGTTGGAAACGTTCAGCTGGTGGGCAGAATAAAACGCATCAAGGACTGTCTAATACCATCACTCAAAATCCATGAACATCGACCTTGATTTGTGGGAAACACCTGCCATGGACCCCGCTAGCTGGCGTGGTAGACCCACTGTCGGAGCACAAGCATCAGAGAATGAGCGAATCGCTCGCGCTCCAAAGAAAGCGCACTTCTTAGGACAAGCAGATTCTAATCAAATTCTACTAGGACCCAGGACAACATTTGTCCCTTTTACGGGAAAGCTTTCCAGGCACACATAGGACTGTCAGGCCAGCGGCGTACTCACCGTGTAATAAAGCCTTGCGGGTCATCTTCGCATGGGAAGGAGGAAACAAAAACAATAACAATACCTCAAAAGTTAAAATTGAACTACAATCACTTTGTAGTTGTTTTCATTATACAAGCTATGAATTATTGCTTAATAAATTTTCTCTTTAAAAGATTTATCATTTCTTAGTTGTTTTTAGTTGGGTTTTTTTTTTAAATTCTACTTATAAAAATGATAAAAATTAGTTTAAAACTGTTTCATCTTGTGAAGCCTCAAATACTCGTGTGTACTTACCAAAGATCAATGCAAACAGCAGATGAAAACATGACCGTAAAATCTTCCTCTTATTCATAAAGGTCCAGTCGCTAAATTCTCAACCCTTAGCATAGATTAATAAGACACGAACAGTTTATATCAATATAACAATATAAGATAAGCTTTCATAATAATTTTACATAATAAACAAGTCTACTTTTCGGCACATGCCTTAGCAGACAATAATTTTACATAAGGAAAATTAATTTTAAATCTATGTTCTTTTCAGTTTGCAGGACGAACCGTGTTTTTACTGCAGTTCTTAAACGTGTATGAAATAGTCGAAAATGTTTCCCTTGCTTTACTTTTTTTTTAATTGGTCTTATTTTAAAAATTGATGGTGGCATAGATATGGTACATTATTATTACAAGCCCTTTCTTTATAGGTCCACGGTTTTCTGACTTTCGAATAATTAATTTTTTTTGAGGAAACGTGATAATCTCAATAAGTAATCGTACTCATTTCATTAAGCCAAATAATGTATTGTGAAATCAATCATTCCCATAGATTAGGACTAACATTTCTTCTATTCAACGAATTAGTTTCATGAAACGTATGCAAAGGAGTTTCAGAGCGATGTGTACAGTTCTAGAGCGATGTGTACAGTTCTAGAGCGATGTGTACAGTTCTAGAGCGATGTGTACAGTTCTAGAGCGATGTGTACAGTTCTAGAGCGATGTGTACAGTTCTAGAGCGATGTGTACAGTTCTAGAGCGATGTGTACAGTTCTAGAGCGATGTGTACAGTTCTAGAGCGATGTGTACAGTTCTAGAGCGATGTGTACAGTTCTAGAGCGATGTGTACAGTTCTAGAGCGATGTGTACAGTTCTAGAGCGATGTGTACAGTTCTAGAGCGATGTGTACAGTTCTAGAGCGATGTGTACAGTTCTAGAGCGATGTGTACAGTTCCAGAGCGATGTGTACAGTTCCAGAGCGATGTGTACAGTTCTAGAGCGATGTGTACAGTTCTAGAGCGATGTGTACAGTTCTAGAGCGATGTGTACAGTTCTAGAACGATGTGTACAGTTCTAGAGCGATGTGTACAGTTCTAGAGCGATGTGTACAGTTCTAGAGCGATGTGTACAGTTCTAGAGCGATGTGTACTGTTCTAGGGCAAGTACACCGGAGCCATCGGTCGATGCTATTAAAAAAAGAACTGTATTTGTTCAAACTGTTTTTTGATTGGCTGCTGCAAAACAAACCCCCTCCCCTATAAACTTCGCTCCAGTTTGCATCAAGGTCGGCATTTGTTTCACTAACAATAGTTGTGTGCGGTTCCTTGCATATATTGCTGCACGGCATTCTGGGCCCACATGTATGATCTAATGCATAGAGTTACTTTATATAAGATTTGACCTTGGAGGATTTAATTATGTTTTTATTAAAAAAATTCATTATTATATTTTATTGATGTATTTGTGAGAGATTCCGGATATGTTTTTGAAAGGAGACTGACCGAGACACAAAGAGAGTTTGTGTGTGTGTGTGAGAGAGAGAGAGAGAGGTAGAGAGAGAAACAAAGAGTGGGAGACTGGGGGAGAGTTAGACAAAGAGATCCAGATACCTTGCTTCTTGAAATCTCTGTATGAAAGTAAAGAGTGCCTTCAACATTTCTAAACACAAATCGTATTTAAATATCCTAGATGAACTCTGAGGTGAGAACAGCCTCTATGACGTAACTTCCTTGTTTTTTTTAAATATTCCATTTCAAATGACAATGTTGCTCAATAATAATTATGCTTTTATATTTCATTACTTCATGGAAGTATCATATATCCCTTAAGTTTGCATTTAAGATATGAGGGTCATGAAATAGGCCGCGAAAAAGTAATTCAATCCATTATAAAAACTCTCGAGCGAGTGAATCTTTTCCACCAGAAACTTATTGCTCCCATCCACTGCTTCCCCCCAGGGTTCACACTAAATGCAAACAAACGAATACACTCGTCACCCATCGTTCATTGGCAACTTACAACTCATGCCTAAAAGATAGAGGGAATGACGTTCAATACAACTCATCATTGGTGGATATATCGAGCACCATCTGACAGCTTATGCACTAGGGACTGGCCAAATTTCGGTTTCGTTATCGGTGCCGAAAGTTGCCACGTGATCATTTTTTGCCGTAGATTAACTTTCGGTTGTTTTTCGGTTTTACAGATACTTTAAATGATAATTTGACACATAACATTGACGGATATATTTATGCTTAACTTCTGAAGATGCCAAGGACATACTTTTTTGTTTCTTTCAGAGTCCTCTAAACTTAAGCAATGTGACCGTATTAAAACCCCCCTCTCCATTAGTTTTTTAATTTTTTTAAAAATAGAATAAAAATCATCCAAAGAATCTTAGACCCTTCACACACAACCACACATTTTTTGCACTTCTTTGAACTTAATTAAAATTCTAAAGTCCGTGATCCCTTTTACCACAAATCGTTTTAGATTTTCTAAAAAAAAATTAGCCCTGCATAATCCAGTATATTGAAAGATTAGGGTTCTTTTTTTTTAAATTAATATCTATGACAAGTTCAAATATGTAACACCATTGGGTTTTGTGATATTGATACCAAAATGAGCCATTTTTATTTTTTATTTTTTATTTTTTTTTTTTTTTTTTTTTTTTTTTGCATGAGTGATAAGTGAATTAACTGAATTAGTGAGTGATATTTGGCTATGAAATTTCACTACAGTAATTCACAAAGCATGTTGTTATTAAAATAATTTTAAATGTAAGTTTTTTGAAAGAAGCAGATTTTTAAAAAAAAATAATCATAATAATTAGAAACGTATTAAATGTTACAAATACAAGAGCTAAAATGTGGTGCGTTGTATTCATTTGAAAAAGAAATCAATTATATTTATTCATTTTAATTTTTAAAAGTGGAAACTAATCAGTTTCAATAAACGCGGTTATTAGATCTAAGAGACTTTAAGCTTTCGATTGGCAAATTTAAATTTAGCTCCAATGAAATTAATATATTATTTTTCATTTGAATTCCGTCTAAAACTTTACTTAGATTTTATTGCAAGTAATTTAGATAATATTAATTTAAATTTAATTGGGCAAAATTGAGAACGCACTAAAGTACAGATTTTTTGGTTTCCCCATTAATTTAATTATGATTTAGCAAAAACACAATTTTTTTTAAAGATAATTTATTTATAAAAAAATCATTTCTTTCAAATTCTAATAAACCATTAAGTGTAATTTTAAATGTATTTGTAATTTATGATAATAATATTTGCATATGTACTAAAATAAAAGAGGGCGCATTTTATTTTTTATCACATTTAAATGTATTCGATTTTCGGAAAATAACAGACAATCACTAGCGTTCATTTAAAGAATCCGAACGTATTTAAATTGATTTTTTTTCAAGCTGTCGATGGTGAATAAGCTCATTCTTATATTTATATATTGTAGGGGGTTGGGGGTGAAATATGTTCGGTTGTGAGCCTTGAAGGAGGGAGAACCAAATATTTTTTTTTTAATTAAGTGCGATATTTGTATGCATGTTGTAAAATTTTCAGCCCCACCACGCAAATGCATAACATTATAATTTGAAAGGATTTATTTAAAAATAAAATGTTTTTTTTCTAGGGGCTGTTAAATAAAGATAGTCCTTTAGCGCATTTATCTGGTATTTATTTCCTGAAATCAGCGCCGTCTTGTGGCGTTAGTGACGTTGTTACTTAGAGACGTATGTATGTTTACAGGATTTGAGCCCCCTCTTCAATCTAGTGTATATACTTTATTCTTGATAATTGTTATTAAAAATCTACATTTTTTTTTTGAGGTAAGCATACGGTAATTAAAATATTTGCTTCTTTGACCTGTGTAATGTAGTAATGGCAGACTGATATTCTACATGTGTATTTTAAGTAAGATAATTTGAGGTTCTACCTGTGTAATGCCAGCATGACATTCTCATATGTTACCTGTGAGTTGTAAGCGAGACAATTAGATGTTTGACCTGTGTAAGTAAGCCATTGTGACTTCCTACCTGTGGGCGATAAAAACTAAACAGTGGATTTTCGCATTCATTATTTTCAACAACAAATATATATTTGGCGTTTAGAAGTTAAAAGCCTTGTTTATTTAGTGCTATCTATTGAAGATAGACAACCTATATGTTTATAAACATTAAGATAAATTTATGAATTATCTCACCCTTTAACAAATATTCCTCTGACTGATAGTGATAAAAGTTTAGTAGTTGCAAGTTTTGAAAAATAGTTTTAGTAAGAATGGAGAGTTATTAATATAATATTTGGGCAAGTTGTCATCAATGAAATAAGGTCAAAGAATGATATTTTAATGAAAGACATGAAATACTAACAGAAATAAAATGAAAGAATATCGGCAAGTAACAGGAAATATTTCAGTAGTCACAAAATAGTGAAAAGTAAAAGCATTACAAGAAAAATAAAGGAATTATATATGAAACATTATCAGAACAAGCATATCATATGCAAGTGAAACTTGGCTATTACACAAATGGGAGAGAAAAACTGTCTGGAAAATATACTGACCAACAAAGGATGAATGTGGATGGAGAATACGAAACTAACAGGAATTGTATAGATTAGGCTAGGATCGCCCGCTAGTAGCAGTATTAAAGAAGAGCAGGCTATGCTGGGCTGGACACTTAGAAATAATGCCAAATGACAGAGGGGTGAAGAATGTGCACCGCCCAAACCCCAGGGGAAATCGGCTCAAAGGCAGACAGACCTAGGCTTAGATGGATGGATGAAGTGGGAAAAAGATCTACAGGAACTGGGAGTCCAAGCATTGAAAAGAAAAGCATCAGTTTGGTCTGAGTGGAAGGAAGTGTTGAGGCAATCCAAAAGTCCTACGGGGGCTGTGGCGCCACAGGGAAGGAAGTGTTCAGGCAATCCAAAGTCCTACGGGGGCTGTGGCGCCACAGGGAAGGAAGCAAAAGAAATCCATTTAGTTTATAACGGTTGTTTTTTTTAGATTAATACGATGAAGCTTGCTTGTGACGCCACTGAAAGAGTTAGTTGTGATGATTGTTATTTTTCATAAAACCTAGCAGTTCTGTGGAGTGGTTAGTATGGAAAGTTAATGATTGGGCTCATTGTTGAGAAGTTGGAAGCGAAGTCTTATTAGAAATAGTTTAAATTATTAAAAATCAGTGCTTAAAATAATTTCACTTGCCTTTTCTAAAATATTCATACCTTTTCATGTGTCTGAGATTGCATAAATGCAGATGTGTCATTAAAGTACTGTTTGGTTTGCACTGTTCAGACGTAACAATGAATATGAACAAAAAACTAATAATATGTTAGTTATTTTAATTAGAATTTGGTAATTATAATCAAATTACAATTTCCTCCCTGAAATTCTTAAACTTTACAGATCAGCGTTTCACAATTTTTGTTTAGTTTGGCCGACCGGTGGACACGTTCTGAAATTGCATCAAGGACCGATGCCAGATTGATCAATTACAAAAAATTTCCATTTATTTGAAAACAAATATTCATGTCGTGCGGACTGGCAAGGTAAGGCTCGCGGACAGGCGCCGGTCCACGGATCACCATTTGAGAAACACTGTTAAAGTTGCTCTCTTTGCAAATGATTTCGTGATAGATTTAAATAATTTTAAATCAGCTTCTACCAAGGTAAGGTTCTTTTCTATTGAAGGATTTAAAACAAACGTCTGCTGTTTTGTTTCGTCATCTTTCTCCGGAGCTTTCCCCATTTGATCCGTGTTTTATATTTGTTATTTTTTTTACTACTAAATTCACCTTTTAAAAAATATCACAATTTCTTAATAAAAAATGTTATGGTAAAAGGGCAGAGGCATTTCACAGACGTAACCGTAGCGTATCGAGCACTTGTCGTCGTTGAGCATCTTATTTACATAATAGTACTGGACACAGTGTTCGTTTCCCCCGGCGTTGTTGGGCTCACCGGGGGCGAAGACAGACTTCAAGGTTTCATTCGTCAACGTTGAAAAATCAAGTTTCCACGTGAAGGATCCTTGCTTTCCCAGATCGTCGGCTCCGACCCAGGCCATGTTTCCTATCACCAGACTTCTCACGATTGTCAGCTTGTCGAAGGTCTTGACGGATGTGAGAACCGCTCCTTTGGCCTGGCACGCCTCGTGCGCCTGCGTGTAATTCAGCCAGACGACCTGGTAGTTGGCGAGGCACGCCAGAGCCGAGCCGTTAAACATCAGACGGAAGCCCTTGCTGATATCGCACGGGATCTTGTAGTAGAGATCCCCTTCCTGTGAGGTCGGTGGCGCCGATATGTTGTACACAGTGGATGCCGGTGTACATAGGTGGGTTGTCCTGTTGTACATAAAACTCCAACAGCCGGCGCAGCGTTGCATGCAGGATATACTACATGAAATGGACGATGAAGCTATCCAGCCAGGACCAAGTCTTGCTGGGGCAAAGTCTGGAGTAGGATCAATTTTGAAGAGGTATCTGCCATTATTTATTACTGCAGATGGAGTTTGGGCAGTCACATCAAGGATTTGATCTGTTTGTTTTTTTTAAATGGAGTCAATTTTTATGAAGCTTATCGGCAATAAAATTAACTAAAATGTTTCGTTAACAATTTTTCATTAGCTGACTGAACAAAATTTTTTTAACAATTAGCACTTACTATTTTAAAAAAATTAAAATGTTAATCAACAATTATTTTATTTGAAATGTCAATATATTTATTGATGCTTGCTTGTAACAATAATCAAGGGATCAGCTGTATCATAAACCTCAATAAGTGACCACACTCGGAGGCAATGAAGCGTGATAAGGGAATTGTTGGCCAGTCAACCAGTATTTGGCCAGTCGGTTAAGAAATTGGTTTACCCATCCGTGGATATGGCCTGTCAACCAAACTGCACTGAAATCCTTTCAAAAGCTGGCAGAGTTAGCACAAGCCGGGGGTTGTCCGACTATTAAGCTGTTAAGGTCAGCTTTACAGTCAACAGAATCTTCAGAGGTGCTGACCCCATGTGACAGTTGGCAACAGTAGAGGCAGACAAAAGAAGAGTAAGCAACAATGAGGTAGAGGCAAAGAGAAGAAAAGTGACAAAGATAAGGCAGAGGCAGACAGAAGAAGAATGGGAAATGACAAATTCATACGATTTAAATCAGACATTGTCATTCTAACATTAATTTATTTGGAAGATTTAATAAGACAAGATATAACAAAAAAAGTGTTTGACAAGTGACCGAGTATGTACCAAGTTGATCGTTGGTCCTCGAAATATAGAAGAACAAAAAGTTCTTATAACTAAATTGCTAGATTTCTTTTTTGAAAAAATGTAATATGGAATCATTTCTTTTTGAAAAAATGTAATATGGAATCATTTCTTTTTGAAAAAATGTAATATGGAATCATTTCTTTTTGAAAAAATGTAATATGGAATCATTTCTTTTTGAAAAAATGTAATATGGAATCATTTCTTTTTGAAAAAATGTAATATGGAATCATTTCTTTTTGAAAAAATGTAATATGGAATCATTTCTTTTTGAAAAAATGTAATATGGAATCATTTCTTTTTTCATTTAAAAAAAAAACCCATTGAGAAAAAATTAAAATTAAAATAAGAAAAAAAAAGATTTTCTCCAAACTATTTATTTTTTGCATCTTTAATGTACTGAAATTTTAACGTCCTAGCTTGTATAAGGATTATGTTTCTAAACATTGATTACATTTATTGATTGAATGTCAAAATGTCATAAAGTATATTAAATATTACATTTGGTGGGGGGGGGGGATTATAGTCATAATTTTAGTTTTTGTGGGCTTAAATTGCTCAACGTTAATATAAAAAATAACATAGCAAAATATTAATCACACTTAGAGGAGAGAGTTTCAATTTTATTTAACAGAAAGTGGTATTCCCTTCTTTTATAAATATATTTAGTGTTCATTATCATTAGTATTATTAACGTGGTCTTATGTAGCGCGGTGCCCCCAGGAAGCCAGGGCTAGGCTCACCGCGATTCACATAAACATTAGGAAAAAGGGGGGGGGGGAATGACATTTAACAAAAAGTTACATATAAATTATGTTATTTTAATTTCATATTTAAAAATTGGAATTTTTTTCCCATGACAACTACAAGACAGTGGGTATCGATATTTTGAAAAAATAGAAATGCCTTGGTCACATGACCAACCATCTCACGTCTGCAAGTTAGTAGATAATAACATTTTCTCCTTGGCTCTAGATTATACACTAACGTAGACTAAATTAATCATCAACTATTTTGTTGCTTTAAATTTCGATTTTTTTTTTCTTTTTAATATTGACAATAACAATTCAATCAGATAAAATATTAATTGAGTTCAACGCCAATATTTGTCACCTAAAACCCGACTTTATTATTCTTGTGTACTTACCCAAGATCACCGCACACGAAAGATGAAGACAAGACCATAACATCTTCCAGTTATTCATGACATTCCGGTCACTGTAAGCGTTTCCTTTGTTGGTGATGACAGAAGAAGCGGCTCACAAGACTACAAAGACAAGATTACATGTAAAATGTCTCTTAACTTGGAGTACAGTTGTCTTCCCATTAGTCCTTAGGAACCCATGACGCTTTGGAAAAAAAATAGCGTCATTAGAAAAAAAACTAACAGTGTACTATGACCTTCAATAAATCCATTGTTTAATTTGGGGGGGGGGTGCCATAGATCAACAACGGTTCTCAAAAAATATCCAAATTTAAAAAAAAAAATAATAACTAGAAATTTTAAAAAGGCGTAGTTTACTGATTGAGAATATGGGTATATGTGATAGGCATCTTTCTTAACATCTTTCTTCGTATGTGATAAGTAATTTCAGGTATGGTAAACTTCGTAGCTGTGTTATTTAATGGAATGATTTTTTTATCCTCTACATATATTTTTCAATGAAGTAAATTTATAATTATATATTTAACGAAAGGGAATTTGAATCAAATTAATTATTTAAATAATAATTGCTTGTCATATCACTGATCAATTTTTTTTAAATCATTGGTCAGAGAGTATATTTTGATTTTCAGAAATAGAATTTAACATTGAAAGCTTTGGTTCCTTCTATTATTTTTTTTTCTTTATTTTTTCATATCTTTTACTGTCTCTTAGCATATGAAAAGAAATTAAATTTGAACTGCAATTAATTTGTAGTTGTTTTCCGAATATCCCGAACGGGCCGATCCTATGTATCTCTGATGAAGAGGGTGGGATGTATCATCCAAAAATTCTTTGGTTTTACAATAACATCTTTCTTGAAATATGTCTTCATGTGAAGGGTATTTTGGTTGTTTTATCTTCCTAGCTTTCTTGATTAGTGGGTTTATAAGGTGTTTATATCTCAGACGATGAATTCCCACACCAGCAGATACTATTGACATTATGTAGGCTTCTAATTGTTGCACTGTAGAATAAGTTAACGACTTGTTGGTTTACTCCGAAATTGTACCGATTTTTGTTTTTAAGTAGAACATTCTTTGGTTGAATTTATAATAAAATATCTAAACAATTATACAAATGTTTGAATAATTTATTTATTATTTTAGTTTAGTCAAATGATCAAAAAAAAACAAATATTTATTAATTCTTAGGTGTTTTGTTTTTAATTAGCATAAACTATCATTATTTTAAAAAAAATTAAAATGATACAATTCGTAAGAGATCGTTTCATTTGCCATTATTTATATCAAATTCTTAAAATTAAAATTAAGTAATCTATATAAGGAAAAGTAATTTCAAATCAATTTTAAATCGATTTTCTTCTATTTTAAAACTATTTCCTGCATAGTTTCCCAGCCGAATGTGGGTTAAATATTAGAACATGTTCTCCTTTTCTTAATCTTTTTTTTTTATTGGACCAAGTTTTATAATTCATGTTTACACAGCCATGACCAAGTATTTGTACAAACATCTTCCTCGCAGTGTCGCGGCTTTCTGCATTTCAATTCAATTTGTTGAGGAGGCGCCATAATCTCAATGAGTTATCCAACTCCTTTAAACCCAATGATCAATCGGGAAATCATCAAACCTTATTAGGCTATATATTGGAACTAATATTTCTTTTTCTCATACAAATAAGTTCGTGAATTTTAAAACAATGTGTACAGTTAGAGAGCAAATACCAAGGAAAAAAAACAAGGAACTATCAGTCGATACTACTAAAAAAAAGTACTTTACTTGTTCAAAATATTTTTGATCATTATGGGTTGGGCAAAACTTTTTTTTTTTAAATGCTGAACTCTATGAAAACCTTGCTCTACTTTCACTAAGGTCAAAATTTATTTGGCATTAAGTTCTGGAAATTTATAATCTATTCTCTTTATTAATTTTGGAACAGGTAAGTGGTCAAGTTGAAGGGCAAATTATTTTGTAAAATGTATAGCTCAATAAATATTAAAACTATTTTAAAATCTACTGGACAATTTATTTTGAATTTTTTTTTTTTATTTCAATACCCATGTAGTAAAGAAGGGTAATCCTGAATTGGGGTACACGCGCCCTAGGAAAATCAAAAGAATGTTTTAAGGGCCGCCTTGGAAAAACAAAAAAAATAAAATTAATAATGATACCCATGTTTGTAATGATAATGACAAACGATCAGTAACCAATAATGTCATCAGTTAACATTAAATAACAAACAACTGTAATCGTACAAATTCTCGTTCAGGTCTCACCAACTAACCCAATGATAGGCATTTCTGTTCAGGTCTCACCAACTAACCCAATGATAGACATTTCTGTTCAGGTCTCACCAACTAACCCAATGATAGACATTTCTGTTCAGGTCTCACCAACTAACCCAATGATAGACATTTCTGTTCAGGTCTCACCAACTAACCCAATGCTAGAAATTTCTGTTCAGGTCTCACCAACTAACCCAATGATAGACATTTCTGTTCAGGTCTCACCAACTAACCCAATGCTAGACATTTCTGTTCAGGTCTCACCAACTAACCCAATGCTAGACATTTCTGTTCAGGTCTCACCAACTAACCCAATGAAAGACATTTCTGTTCGATCTCTTCCATAAATAACTCCACCGAATTCTTGGCCCACATTGCCGTTGACGTAATGCATTTTAAGGCTTCATATAAGATGTAACCATTAGAGGGTTTTTTTAATGCTTTAAAAAAAAAAAAAATTTCATGAATGATTTTAAGAATGAATGCAGACATATTTTGAAAGAAATTTGACCGATGCATAAAGTGTGAGTGTAATTGTTATGGGTATGTGTGTGAGAGAGTGAGAGAAAGCCGGGAAGGGAGAGAAAAGAGAGTGAGGGAGAGAGAAGAGAGAGAGAGAGTGAGCAAGATGGAGAATAGAGATAGAGAGTAATTATAGAGAGGAAATGTGGTAAAAGTAGACAAGGAGATCCAGATACCTGTATGATAATTTATCACAAGGTGAAAATAAGCTAAACCGCTTCCTGATGTCTCTGTCCGAATTGTTGAACAACCCTTAAACACTAAGTTTGTCTTGTGAACCTTTTATTAAAATATAAGAGTCGAGCTTTTGGGAGTGTAACAAGTTAAGACACCACGTTATTGTCTTTTCCATAAGGTTCTCATCTCTATGAGATCAGCTTCAAACTGTTGGTGGACGCCTCCGGGTATAACTGATCCTCTACACCGCCGTCCTTGAGTCACTTTGTATGAGAGGAATCAAATAGTTTGGCGGCGTCTTCGTTTTAAAAGTTTAAAAAAGTTTTTGTTGTTGTTTTGTAGGTTTGATGGTGGTATGGGGGGGGGGTGTTGTAGTGTTGATGGTGGTGACGTTGATGCTGGTTTTGTTGGGTTCATATCTACTACTCCTAGGGGTTTGTGTCTGATCTCTGCGAGACGATTAGTATAAAGCTGTAGCGGCTGTTGATAAACTCTCTCTCTCTCTCTTTGTCAAGTGGTGACAAATCTTCTCTGTTTAGGATCTGTTGCGTTTTCATATCTAATTCTCGTAAGCTAGCGTTAAACGCATAGGGTGGTAGATGCGGCTCTTGTTTAATAGACTCTAATACACGGGTGTCGATTACAATCATTGTCTTGGCCATCGTTAAAAAAAGCCAAAGACTGCTTTAAGGAGACTCACATTAGGACCCAGTAATGCGCCTATGAAACCGCCTTGTGGTAGGATCTGCTGAAAACTCACATTAGGACCCAGTAATGCGCCTATGAAACCGCCTTGTGGTAGGATCTGCTGAACACTCACATTAGGACCCAGTAATGCGCCTATGAAACCGCCTTGTGGTAGGATCTGCTGAACACTCACATTAGGACCCAGTAATGCGCCTATGAAACCGCCTTGTGGTAGGATCTGCTGAACACTCACATTAGGACCCAGTAATGCGCCTATGAAACCGCCTTGTGGTAGGATCTGCTGAACACTCACATTAGGACCCAGTAATGCGCAAATGAAACCGCCTTGTGGTAGGATCTGCTGACGCCTTTGACCCCCATAGTTTCTTATTGGTGAGTTCTCTTTGACTTTCTTTGTAACGCTGAAAATGGTCTCTTCTGAGCGGGTGTCAGTGGAGCGTTACCTTTTAACACATTGTGACAACAGTCGCATAGAGTTTGTAAGAGTTGCGGGGTTTCATTTTTCAACATGGCATTTGCCAGAGGTGGATTAGCCGGACCAAAAAAAAAAAGTGTAACAGTTCTCATTGTCGTTTCACCAATTTTGGACATGTTGTTTTGTTGGGGGACGTGCTCAACGTGATGCCGGTAACGTACTAGGAACCTGCGTAATCCCATTTGATCTGGTGTTTTTTGACAAAAGGTCGAGTAACACATAACCATGAGGGGACGCTGTGACGTCTTTGAAACCTATTTGAACATAGGAAACACGGCCGGGGCACATTTGTTTGCCAGATGTGTAATCTGCGACCCGTCTCAGAGGTTGTTAACAGCAGTATGTGATAGGAATTGAGGCTGATTGTTCTTTGTTCTTTATATTTCCCGAACAAGTTTTCAACAATGTCCATAACACTGATGTCACGGTTATGCCTTTCTTTAGTAAACAATTTGGTGATCCTATCATCTGTATCGGTCATCAAGTGATCTATGACAACTAGCCGGCACTGACTCCAGTCTCCTACCGACCATTGTTCCATGTCAGGAAGCCCCGCCACAAATTAGACACTTTTCATGATCTCGTATATTGGTTGCCATTCCCTGAAACACCATATAATCTCCTCTGAGGTGGGGCTGACCATATCTGATAGATAAGCCAACATCTTGTTTACAAACACGGTTTTTACCTCTACCTGTTGGACCAGGGATAAGAGGATAAGAGCCACAAATGGATGTTTCCACATAGGATCTATAACTAGTGATGTTATGTTGTATTAGTATGATTCTACTTCATATCTTTTATATTCTTTTTATTTTCTCTCTCTCTCTCTCTCTCTCTCTCTCTCTTACTCTCTCTCTCTCTCTCTCTCTCTCTCTCTCTCTCTCTCTTAGACATGGTTTGTAAAAAACAAATCGCTAAAAGATATGTAAGGTTTTACAGGACCTATCTAGTTCTGCCATGGCAGCGAAGAAGACCAACCCAATCAGATGAGACACTTAGGCCTCCTCAGTGAGTCTTTTGAGGAATTATTAGGTGCGCAACTGCAGTGCGCAATAGACAAGATAATAGAAAAAGAAGACCTTATAGGATTGCTTTACGGAAACATACGCCGGCCAGTTCTCAGACCTGACCAACGCAAAAGATCAAGGACCCTTCGGCGTCAAAAGTCAAAAGACACCAAATTTAAAATCACCCCCGAGGAAAGCGGGACGGCACCCCTTCACACGTCGTTTGACGGGTTTGATTACGGACGGCTCTATTCCGACAAACCTATTTAACTGTATGACACCTCTTGTTCATGGTGTTCTATATTTTGTTGTCTATAAATTAGTCCTAGAATGAATTTAAAAACACTCCCCATTTTGAATACTGACCCCTAACCTAAGATTCAGAACCAATCAATATAAAAATGTACACCTACTAGCACACTCTATCCATTATAGCTTATACACATTGAGACCCAATTATTAAAAAGACACACATACTCCATCAAAGGTTATACACATTGAGAAACAATTATTAAAAAGACACACATACTCCATCAAAGGTTATACACATTGAGAACCAATTATTAAAAAGACACACATACTCCATCAAAGCTTATACACATTGAGAACCAATTATTAAAAAGACACACATACTCCATCAAAGGTTATACACATTGAGAACCAGTTATTAAAAAGACACACATACTCCATCAAAGGTTATACACATTGAGAACCAATTATTAAAAAGACACACATACTCCATCAAAGGTTATACACATTGAGAACCAATTATTAAAAAGACACACATACTCCATCATAGGTTATACACATTGAGAAACAATTATTAAAAAGACACACATACTCCATCAAAGCTTATACACATTGAGAACCAATTATTAAAAAGACACACATACTCCATCAAAGGTTATACACATTGAGAATCAATTATTAAAAAGACACACATACTCCATCAAAGGTTATACACATTGAGAACCAATTATTAAAAAGACACACATACTCCATCAAAGGTTATACACATTGAGAACCAATTATTAAAAAGACACACATACTCCATCAAAGGTTATACACATTGAGAACCAATTATTAAAAAGACACACATACTCCATCAAAGGTTATACACATTGAGAACCAATTATTAAAAAGACACACATACTCCATCAAAGCTTATACACATTGAGAACCAATTATTAAAAAAACACACATACTCCATCAAAGGTTATACACATTGAGAACCAATTATTAAAAATACACACATACTCCATCAAAGGTTATACTCTCATCTACAAAATTTTAAGAACAACTAAAAATTTTTTTAAAATTTAACCCGACAACAACACTCTTCAAGATTATACACTACAGGTCAATAAAGAAATATTATTTTATCACACAACAAGACCACTAATTAGGAGCCGAAATGATCGCTGCTTAGATCGTGGGGGCTCAAAATATTCAAGATGATTATTACATATACATACTAAAAGATACCCACACATTGAGACTACTAAATTAGATTCAATAAAATTATAACTCAACAAGAACATTTATTATTTATTTTTTTAATCCATTAAATCATCACATGCCATGACCACTACCTTAGAATACACACTACAAATGATTCATACAAAATTAGCTTATAAAAAAACGAGTAAACTATTAAACTCCATCACACAAGACAATCATTGCAAACCTTTGGATTTTTAAATCACACAAGACAATCATTGCAACCCCTGTGCAACGTATTTTACATTTGTTTAATTTGTTTACAACTTCAACTTTTTCCATTAAAAATACATCCAAGGTTTGCAAACAAGGGAGATTATTACTTAAAATTTAATTACAAAATAATTAGGCGATTATCACCCCTTGAATGAATCGATCGATAATTCCCCCCCCCCCCCCCCCCCCCCCCCCCCCGCCCGAGGGTCCCCTTGCAACCGTAGAAAAACTTACACGACCCTTACAATTCTAATCTAAAACGACTCTTTACAACAGCTCATCGGCAGACCTGGGATTGAGTGGAAGGATCATATTAAAAAAAGATCTACAGCAGCTGGGAAATCCAAGCTTGGAATACAAAAGCCATGAAATATGGCTTGAGCTTAAGGAACTGTCGAGGCCAGCGCTCTATATGGGCGGCAGCACTGCACGGAAGCAAAGGTATAAGAAGCCTGTGGACTGATCACTTGGTCTTGTTGGAGTGTGATTAGTACAACGTACCTGGCTGTTACTCCACTTCAAGAGTTAGTTGTGATGATTGTTATTTTGTAAATATAGCAGGTCTGTGCAGTGGTAAGTATGGAAAGTTAAAGTTCGAAATAATTGATGAGAAATTAGAAAAGAAGTCTTATCAGAAATTAAATATATTAGATTAATTTTAAAAACAATTTCAACCAGATATGTAATATTTCTTTTTTTTTCTTCAAAAAACGCAAAGCTTTTCATGTGTCTGAGAGGACAGAGATAGATGTGTCATTAAAGTAATGTTTGGTATGCACTATTTAGACACATAAAGGAAAATGACCATAACACAAACTATTGTTATGTTAATTCTATTTAATTGGACACTGAAGTAAAATGTTAAATCTTTTTCCAAAATTCGTAGGATTTAAAGAGAAGCGTTTCCCAAACTTTAAAGCTTGACCGACAAAAGGATATCTTGTGAAATTGCACCAGGGACCAGTGCCGGAATGATGGATAATATTTTCCTTTTTTTTCAACCATGAATATCAATTATAGCAAGCAAAGGCTAACAAATCGTTGCCAGTCTAACCATCACTATTAGAGAAACACTGTAATAGATGCTTCCCAAGAAACGATTTCATGTAAGATTTGAATAGTTTCCGGTCAAAGTCCAACAAGCTAAATTGTTTTTTTTAAAGGCTTTAACAACAAACGTCTCCTTTTTTTATATATATTTTCGAAACTTTCCCCTTGCAACATATTTTACATTTTTAAAATTTGTTTACTACTTCAAATTTTTCCATGAAAAAATACATCCAAATTGCATATCAAAAAATGTTATCATAAAAAGGCAGGGGCATTTCACAGACGTAACCGTAGCGAATCGAACATTGGTCGTCATTGAGCATCCGGTTGACATAATAGTACTGGACGCAGTGTTCAAGTCCAAGGGCGTTGTTGGGCTCACCCGGAGAGAAGACCGACTCCAAGGTTTCATTCGCCACCGGCGAAGAATCAAGTTTCCACACTAAGTACCCTTGCCCGGCCAAATCGTCCGCTCCGACCCAGGCCATGTTTCCTCCCACCAGATTTCTCAAAATCGCCAGCTTGTCGAAGGTCTTCACGGATGCGAGAACGGCTCCTTTGGCCTGGCACGCCTCGTGCGCCTGCGTGTAATTCAGCCAGACGACCTGGTAGTTGGCGAGGCACGCCATAGCCGAGCCGCTAAACATCAGGCGGAAGCCCTTGCTGTAATCGCACGTGACCTTGTAGTGGAGCTCCCCTTCCTTTGAGGTCGGCGGATCTGATTTGTTAAACACAGATGAGGCCGGCGAACAGAGGTGGGTTGTCCTGTTGTACAGGAAACTCAAACAGTCGGCGTAGTGTTGCATGCAGGAAATACCACATGAAACGGAAGATGAATCTATCCAGCCAGGAGCGAGTCTTGCAGGGGCAAAGTCTGGAGTAGGATCGATTTTGAAGTGATGCATGCCTTTACTTATCACTGGAAATGAAGTCGATTGTCCAGCCACTTCAAGTATTTGATCTGTGTTTTTTTTTAAAGAGAGTCGATATTTATATAGCTTATATGGAAACAAAAATGTTTGAAATATGTTTACATTTTTCATTTGCCCTTAGAAAATTCAAAAACAATTAAAGAATAATTAAAAGGTTCTTGTTTTTTTAATGAAAATAAGTAAAATAAATAAAGTATTTGTTTTGTAAATATATTTTACACGTTATAGCCCACCAAACCTTGGCGGTAGCAATGCGTGAACGTCCCATCTACTAAAGTTACTTGACAAAAAAACGTGAAGTCAAGTTACGCACATTTGAGAATGCCAATGTTTTTATACCCCTTCCCCCCACCCTTTCAAGATACGTCACTGCACACTTTTTTATTTCAAGCCCATGAACTATAGCTGACCCGCGACTTAGCAGACGCCGCGAGCTGGCTGGCATGCGAGGGGAGGGTTTGCCTGCGTCGTCGTCTTGCTTGCTCTTTTGTATCTATATATAGCCTGCGTGGTCTTGTTGTTTCACCTATTTTTCGCTGGCGAATTATATATAGAGATTGATGCTTGCGTGCGCCAATAATCAGGGGACAAAATAGTAGTGAACTGCGATAAATGAAGATGAAAAATCAGATTTATCCACGTGAAATAAAAGTAAAAACATAACAATGCATTCCAAGATGTAATTTAAAACTTCCAGCTCTACTTTCATTCAATTTGCATTGATCGTATTGTATGCAGTGTTGTCTTCTCAGAAGACAAAACAGCACAAACCGGGATGCCGTCGATTAAGACACATAGTAATGTGTCTTTAAAAATGGTCATGATATCGTTACAGACAGAATTAGTACATTGGCAAAAACAAATTATCACGATTAAATGAACTGTCATTCTAAAATACAATTTATCTGGTAAGTTTGAAAATACAAGATATAATAAATTTAAGTGTCTGAACAGTTAACGAGATGGTTCTAGGTTCTTATAAATGTTGTTGTTTTTTTAAATTGTTAGTTATCTTATTTAAAAGAAGTGTTTTTTGTGTGTGTATTTTTTTATATTAAGGAGTCCTTTTTTATAATTTTTCAAAAAATTGTAATCCATTGAGAAAACATATCAATTAAATTAAAGTATTTAAAAATTCATCTTGCCCAAACTATTAATTTCCAAAATAAAATGAGTAAAACAGAGTATGGTTAAACCTGAAAAATTAAACGTAACAAAACAGCGAACGTGTCGGCAGAAAGCCTTCGTCAGCGAACAAAACAACAGAAAAAACGTTACTTCTATTGCTGCCCACAGATACTACTTACCAGCTAAGTGCTATTTCTTATTTTTATAACGTTTTTTCTGTTGTTTTGTTCGCTGACGAAGGCTTTCTGCCGACACGTTCGCTGTTTTGTTACGTTTAATTTTTCAGGTTTAACCATACTCTGTTTTACTCATTTTATTTTGTACTAACCTGATTGCAGTCTCTCCCCTTATTACCCCTATTAATTTCCAGCACCACTAAAGTACTGCATTTTTAACATCGTAGCTAGTCGTTAGGATGATATTTTTTTAACTTTTTGTTCGCAATTTCCTTATTGAATTTAAAAGTGTCATATAAGTTATATTAAATTTGAAATGGGTAAAGTCATATTTTTATTAATTGTAAAAAAAAAAATCACGATTTTTTTTTTTTTAATTAACAATAAAATGATTAATAACACTTAGAGGAGACAGTTTTAAAACTAATTTAAAGAAAGGATTTAATGGCTGTCTTTTTTTAAAAATATATATACATTTAAAAAATTAATTTTTAAAATTCGGAAATCTTTTACCAATGAGTATCGCACAATAGTTAGTATCGATATTTACAAATTTAAAAGCCTTGGTCACATGACCAAAAGTTTGCAAGTCTTTTTATTTGAACATTTGGCTTGAGACTACGCAGCAACTGAGATTAAAGTAATCCTTAATTATTCTTTTTAAAAAAAATGTTCTTTCCATTGTACAAAAAAAATAATTGATCATAACAATTCAATCAGTTAGAATCTGATGTAAGTTTAACGCCAATGTTTGTCACTAAACTATTATTTTGCCAAGCTTTATAACTTTTCCGTACTTACCGAAGATCACCACACACAGAAGAAGAAAACATGACCGTAACATCTTCCAGTTATTCATAACAAAGTTTGACTAAAAGCGTTTTTCTTTGTTTAATAAATATGAAGAAGAAGGGTAACAGAATTGCGAAGACAAAAAGGATACTTGAAAATGTCTCTTTACTTTGAGTACAGTCTTCTTCTCATTAATAATTAGCAAATGACAAATGATGCTTTAAAAGAATGAGGAAACGATGCTACACAAAAAAATGGTCATATCTGTACTATGACCTTCAATGATTTCAATGTTTGTTATGCTGGTGCCTTAGATTGGCAAAGGTTCTCAAAAATTAGTCAAAGGTATATTGCACTACAAAAAACAAAAACAACCAAAAAATAAAAAACACACAAAAACAACAACTTAGAAACTTTGATCTTTTTCTGTCTCTTAGCATCTTAACGCTCCTACAAAAAGGACAAGCCAGACGGGAAGAGCAGTTGCAAGAACGCCAAACTCCAAGACTTCACAAACGACTTATATTCGGTGAACTCTCCTGTGGGAAACGCTTAGCTGGAGGGGAGGAAAAAAAAAAGCTTCGTGCAATGTCTCAATGCGTCATTCAAATCCATTGACATTGACCTTGATTCGTGGGAAACACTTGCCATGGACCGTACAAGCTAGCGTGGTAGACTCACTGTCGGAGCTCAATCCTCAGAGAATAAGCGCACCGGTTACGACCACAAAAGAAAAAAAAAGCGCACCACTTATAAAAAGTAGAATCTACTCAGATCCGACTAGAACTCAGGACAACATGTGTCCCACGTGCATGTAAGCTTTCCGGGCACAAATAGGACTGGAAGGCCATTTGCGTAGTCGCCGCGTCATATAGACTTGCTGGTTATCTCCGCATGCGAAGGACGAAACAACAACAACAACCGTATGATAAAAGTTAAAATCCAACTCCAATTAGTTTTTACTTGTGTTGATTATAACAAACCATGAGTTATTTACATAATAAATATTCTCTTTTAAAGATTTAATAATAATTATTTGTTTTTGTTTTATTTACATTTACTATACTAATAAAACTTACAAAAGGAAATAACTTGCAATAAAATAATTTCATTTTTTTGACAATCTCTGCGTCAAGTTCTGAAACTTGAAATAATTCAATATGATAGAATTTTAAATCAATGTTAAATCTAATTGCTCTGTTGTTTGCCAGCAGAACCTGTTTTTTTGTTCCTATCGTTTTTAAAATGTGGATTAAATAATCAAACACTTTTTCTTGTTTTACTTTTTATTGGGCTAAGATTAAACCTCATGAGTCCATGGCTGTGACACAATATTTTCACAAGCCCTTTCCTTGCAGGGCCGCGGCTTTCTGCATTCAAATCAATTTGGTGAGGAAACCCGATAATCTCAACGAGTAATCGAACTCTTTTAAAACAATTATCAGTGGGGGAAATCAATCCTTCTTGGCCTACATATTGGCACAAATATTTCTTTTCTTCACCGAATTAAGTTCATAAAACGTATTTACACGAATTTTAGATCGATGTGTTCAGTTATAGAGAAAATACCAAGGAGGTGTCAGTCGATACTATTAAAAAGAACTATGCATGTCCAAAATGTTTTTGATTATTATGTGTTAGCAAAAATAAAATTAAAACAGGGGAAAAAAAGAAAAGAAAAGAAACAATAAAATTTTTAAAAAAAAAAATTAAAAAAAAACAACAACATCAAATCTATAAAAACCATGATCTACTTTCACGTAAGGTCAAAATTTGTTTTGCATGAAGTTCTGGGATTTCAATAATTTTATCTCTTTACTTGTTTTGGAACATGCACGTGGCCAAGATAAAGGGCAAATTCTGTTGTAAAATCTATCGCTCAATACACATTAAAACTATTGCAATATCTATGAAAAAATATTTTGAAAATCTTTTCCATTTCGATATCAATGTAGTAAATCACGGTTATCCAAAACTGGGGAGCCGGCACTCCTGGGAACGCTAGAGAATGTCCAGATATAAGGACATCAAAGAGAGAACAAGAGAAAAACGAACGATAATCCATGTTTGTAATGATTTTTTTTAAAAATCAGTCACCGATAAAGTTATCAGGGAAAATCAAATGAGAAAGAACTATACTGGCACAGATTCTTGATCAGGGTTTCACTAACACATTGATAGATGTTTCTGTTCGATTTCTTCTATAAATAACTACAACGGAATCTGGGCCCACATTACTGTTGACTTAATGCATTCAAATACTTCCTACAAACTGTGACCATTCGAGTTTGTTTTCTCTGTTACTTGTTTTTAAAGTTTTAGAATTATTTGGTTTTAATGATTATGCGAGTGCGTTTAGACATCTTTTCAAAATAATGTTAACCGAGATACAAAGAGTGTGTGTTGGTGTGTGTAAGAGAGAGAGAGAGAGAGAGAGAGAGAGAGAGAGAGAGAGAGAGAGAGGGGGGGGGAGAATAGGGAATATATAGACAAGGAAAGCGAGAGATATATTACTTAATTTTTTTTCACTAAAGAAAAGTATGCGAGTGCGTTTAGACATCTTTTCAAAATAATGTTAACCGAGATACAAAGAGTGTGTGTTGGTGTGTGTAAGAGAGAGAGAGAGAGAGAGAGAGAGAGAGAGAGAGAGGGGGGGGAAGAATAGGGAATATGTAGACAAGGAAATCGCGAGACATATTTCTTAATTTTTCTTCACTAAAGAAAAGGGATGAGTTCAATATTGCTACACTTAAAACGTATTTAACTATTCTTGGTGATCGCTGAAGTGAGAACCCCCGTAGACGCTCAATTACGTAACTTCCTTCTTTTTTAAATATTTTGTTTGACAGTAGTACTACATTATGCTTTTATGTCCCATTACCTTCGGGCGGT
Organism: Lymnaea stagnalis; assembly: GCA_964033795.1. Classification (NCBI taxonomy): domain Eukaryota; kingdom Metazoa; phylum Mollusca; class Gastropoda; family Lymnaeidae; genus Lymnaea; species Lymnaea stagnalis. The sequence continues at coordinate 77,766 of CAXITT010001277.1, read as the reverse complement.
ATATTAAATCCCTTTAGTTACTTTTTAAGTTAGTAGGCTCACGAAATCGGCAACAGTAAAATGAATGCAATCTATAATAATAATTCTTTTTCCCCCGCTCTAATTGCGCAAAGTGATGCGCTGTCATTTGCTGCTTCCCCCAGTGGTACGCACCCGCACCAAATTAAAAAAAAAGAAAATGAAAAAATTCGTTACCCAATGCTCACTGACAATTTACGAGCCATGTCTTAAGAAAAGGAAAATAGCACTAGAGGCCAAATGAATTTTGGTTCCGTCGTCGAAAGTTGCCATATGGTAACTTTCGGCCTAGTTTCGGTTGAACAGAAAGTTAACTTTCGGCTGATTTTCTATTTCGGCCGAAAGTGATTTAGGCCTTCGGTTGTCTACTACAATTCGGATTGTCACGCAGTCTGTCTCTCGGTCAGAAATTGTATATTCATTATTACTCAACGTCCTTTTGTCATTAGTACGATATGTGACTAATCATCTGCGAATACTTCTCACAGTTGCATGATGACATACTTGTCAAAAACTAAAGTAACGATAAGGCTTAGGCAAAGGTAAATAGTTTTGTGAAGAAAACAACTTCTATTGGTTTGATTTCGGTTACTAACCAATTAACTCTGAGCTAGTGCCGTTTAACACATTTTACTGGAAATTTGTATTCGTAAATTTAGGGATTACGGAGAACTTACCAGTTATCAAAGTATAGCTGATGATGCCACATTTTTTAAATATCACTGCTTTCGGTTTGCTGTGTCAGTATCGATTGAAAGTATCGTTAAGCTTTTTGATTTCGGCCTCGGTTTCGGTCGAAAAACATTTTTAACTTTCGGGTCGGTTTCGGTAAAAATCATTTTTAATTATCGGTTTAGTTTTTGTTTCGGTGAAACCAGAAAATGAGAAAGTCCTCCCGTAATTTATACGCGCGTTTTTGCCCCAGCTAGATAAAACAATACTCCTTTTAAAAAATACCATTTGCCAACATTGACTTTTTTTTTTTAAATGTAAACACTGCTACCCTTAATGATTTCAGTTTGTTCACACGTGCATTCTATGCAATGGCTTAAGGCTTAGCTCTTATCTAATTGATGGATGGTTGACACACACAAAAAACCGACCCGTGTGCTCAAGAAAAGAATGACGATTTGAAAAAAACAACATCCGTTAAATCTCTGACGCAAGTTGTTCTCAGTGATGCTTGTGTTTGTTGTTTTTTTTATCTTGCGTGCAATCAACAGTTGCATTCCTTAAACGTACTCAAAAAAATAATTAATATAATAGGGCTTAACTGGTTGCAGTTTGTTTGTTTTTTTTACACCGGTTTGAATTGTTACCAAAATGAAAGTTAAAATTCATTTTCTATAATATGCAATGAAACCTGCTGCCCTATGCCGGGGTGAGAGTGCATTGCCTTCGTCAACCCGTTTGTGTCAAGAAATAACCCACTTGTAGGAACAGGAAGTTGCCGGATTACGGAATAGAGATGACACTGAACAACACAAAACAGTCGACAGAGAAAGATACTGTAGTTTATTTTATACAAAAAAGAAAAAAGACTTACCTACGAAACAACAGTCGGAGTATAACAAAAATAGCATACTGTTTAAAGAAATTCAGACAGTGTGACAGAATAATAGTCGCCTCCCGCTAAAGTAAAGATATGATCTCGTAACTGCATAATCATCTTTGATAGGCTTGCTTGCAAGCCTAAATGATCAAACGTTCAGACCTAGACGAATATATCATTTCTTAACAATGTCCTGAAGCATTTTTATTGTCTTAACATGGCTATGAATGTAACGGACATTTTTATATTCAAACTTTCGAGATGTTATTTCCCTTTGACCAATAAAAAGTTTAACGGAAGTCACTACTTCTACCTCGACAAGTTGCCTGGAATCAATTTCGTTTTTTGTTTTTTTGTTGTTTTTTTTGTGTTTTTTTTTTTGTTGTTGTTTTTTTTTGGGGGGGGGGGGGGTTGGTTTTTGTTTTTTTTTTTTTTTTTTTTTTTTTTTTTTTTTTTTTTTTTTTTTTTTTTTTTTTTTTTTTTTGGGGGGGGGGGGGGTTGTGTACTGTTTTATTTATATAAATGTATGACTTCTTTTCTGCCTCTCCTAGATAATGACGCGTATTGAAAACATATGTTAACTGCTTTATTGTAAAAATTTTTGTGAGAGACTAGATGGGTGTGCAAAATTGAATAGTTCAAAGTCATTAAATAAAATATTACGGGAATTTGAGAAGCTCTAAATAAATTTCAGAAATGTCTGCACGCAAACTTGCAGTGTAACATAAAACAGAATCACTTGTATCACAAATTGAAAAAATTACTTGTTTTTCTTCTTCTTATGTCATTTTACCCCGTCTGGGCCAGAGGCCGTCCACAAGAATTTCCCACTCATCCCCTTCCTGTGCTGTCCTTTCCAGTTGCTTCCAGGTGTAACCCATATTTTGCGTGTCACCTCTAGCTCGCGTCTCCATGTATTCTTTGGCCTTCCCCTCTTTGTCTCTGTTGTTTCCATGTTAAAAGCTTTTAGTAAGGATAAATGTATTTCTGGTATGATATCTTAGGCATGGTAAATTTTTCAGGCAAACTATGCAGGAAACCTCTATGGAACTAGATACTGTAGTTTCACTAATAAATATTGTTACTGATCTCACACTTTTAAAATAAAAGAATAAGCGGATGCTGTGCACTGACAAGTTTCCAAACTTAGATGGCACTAGACGTGTTCTTTTTGAATCACATGTAGTCACAAAATTACTTCCTCATGATGTCAAGTGTCTAATAGAGGCCGCTAAATTCATAAACGCTGAATCAAATCTATGAGTAGCATTACGAATAATGCTTACAATACCTAAACGCTGAATCAAATCTATGAGTAGCATTAAGAAGAATGCTTACAATACCTAAACGCTGAATCAAATCTATGAGTAGCATTAAGAAGAATGCTTACAATACCTAAACGCTGAATCAAATCTATGAGTAGCATTAAGAAGAATGCTTGCAATACCTAAACGCTGAATCAAATCTATGAGTAGCATTAAGAAGAATGCTTACAATACCTATTCGCTTTGTTTTCATATTCCGAAAGAAATTATCTCGCGTATGACGACCACCCCAAGACAGATCGCCTACAAACACAAGAAGTGTCCATGATCTTGGTAAAAGATAACGAAATATCCCTTCCCCACAAAAAGATTACTACTCACACTTAGGAACTCAACAATTAAATATACCGAGCAATTATTCGATGCAAGTCTTGCTACGGACTAAATTAAGGAACAACGAGAAACTCAAGCATGGATTTACAAGACTTTAAAAAATATGTACGATGAATTAAAAAAAACAACAAATTTTCATTTATTTGGATCAATAAAAGTATCTTATCTTATCTTAAACTTGTTACCTAACCCAGGGTTTTTTTCCTTGCAAAAAATGTTTATGATTATACTTAAAAGGGGGCGGCAAAGTTAAGCTTTGCCCGGAGCACCATCATCCGTAGGGTGGCGGGCCCTGTTCTGGAGATGCCAGAGACACACTCTTTCAGAGTTATCTAAACCGGAGCACCAGCATCAGTAGGGTGGTGGGCCCTGTTCTGGAGATGCCAGAGACACACTCTTTCAGAGTTATCTAAACCGGAGCACCAGCATCAGTAGGGTGGTGGGCCCTGTTCTGGAGATGCCAGAGACACACTCTTTCAGAGTTATCTAAACCGGAGCTCCAGCATCCGTAGGGTGGTGGGCCCTGTTCTGGAGATGCCAGAGACACACTCTTTCAGAGTTATCTAAACCGGAGCACCAGCATCCGTAGGGTGGTGGGCCCTGTTCTGGGGATGCCAGAGACACACACTTTCAGAGTTATCTAAACCGGAGCACCAGCATCAGTAGGGTGGTGGGCTCTGTTCTGGAGATGCCAGAGACACACACTTTCAGAGTTATCTAAACCGGAGCACCAGCATCCGTAGGGTGGCGGGCCCTGTTCTGGAGATGCCAGAGACACACTCTTTCAGAGTTATCTAAACCGGAGCACCAGCATCCGTAGGGTGGTGGGCCCTGTTCTGGAGATGCCAGAGACACACTCTTTCAGAGTTATCTAAACCGGAGCACCAGCATCCGTAGGGTGGTGGGCCCTGTTCTGGAGATGCCAGAGACACACTCTTTCAGAGTTATCTAAACCGGAGCACCAGCATCCGTAGGGTGGCGGGCCCTGTTCTGGAGATGCCAGAGACACACTCTTTCAGAGTTATCTAAACCGGAGCACCAGCATCCGTAGGGTGGCGGGCCCTGTTCTGGAGATGCCAGAGACACACTCTTTCAGAGTTATCTAAACCGGAGCACCAGCATCCGTAGGGTGGCGGGCCCTGTTCTGGAGATGCCAGAGACACACTCTTTCAGAGTTATCTAAACCGGAGCACCAGCATCCGTAGGGTGGCGGGCCCTGTTCTGGAGATGCCAGAGACACACTCTTTCAGAGTTATCTAAACCGGAGCACCAGCATCCGTAGGGTGGCGGGCCCTGTTCTGGAGATGCCAGAGACACACTCTTTCAGAGTTATCTAAACCGGAGCACCAGCATCCGTAGGGTGGCGGGCCCTGTTCTGGAGATGCCAGAGACACACTCTTTCAGAGTTATCTAAACCGGAGCACCAGCATCCGTAGGGTGGCGGGCCCTGTTCTGGAGATGCCAGAGACACACTCTTTCAGAGTTATCTAAACCGGAGCACCAGCATCCGTAGGGTGGCGGGCCCTGTTCTGGAGATGCCAGAGACACACTCTTTCAGAGTTATCTAAACCGGAGCACCAGCATCCGTAGGGTGGCGGGCCCTGTTCTGGAGATGCCAGAGACACACTCTTTCAGAGTTATCTAAACCGGAGCACCAGCATCCGTAGGGTGGCGGGCCCTGTTCTGGAGATGCCAGAGACACACTCTTTCAGAGTTATCTAAACCGGAGCACCAGCATCCGTAGGGTGGCGGGCCCTGTTCTGGAGATGCCAGAGACACACTCTTTCAGAGTTATCTAAACCGGAGCACCAGCATCCGTAGGGTGGCGGGCCCTGTTCTGGAGATGCCAGAGACACACTCTTTCAGAGTTATCTAAATTTAGCAAGAATACGTTTGTCCATGTATTGTACTGAATTTCTTAAGTGTACAAAAAGAAAAAAAAATTTTTTGTTAAAACACCTACTTAATTTGAACTGTAAAAAGATACAATGTGCAGTTCATCATAGTTCATAGTGAGTTCATTCATATCAACTTTAAAAACACAACTAGCCAATCTAAAAGACTTAATTTACGGTAAACATCTCAGGGAAGAGTTCAAGAAATATTTATTGTGTTGCCCTCAACATGTGTGCACTTCATGACTGATGAAATCTTTACCTAACGATTTTTAAGCACCTTCAGAGATTTGAAAACAATTCAACTATTTCATTGCAAATTTGCAAGGGTGAATCACTTTTGTAAAATCTGGATTTAGAACGTGCACGCTCTGAGATTTAAAACCATAAAATCAATGTAAACATTACTAATTCATTTCTTTTGTTTGAAGCAATGAAAGAAATAACTTTTTAAAAAAAACATTGATTTTTATTTTTATTTTTTAACAAATAATTATATAGCGTATTCATATATGACACTCTAGAACAATGAATGACTATTTTTTTGTGTTGTTTTTTTTTCTTTTATTAACAGTGCTGTTCGGTCTGTTCAAAATTAAAGATATTTTAATGGCTTTACTCTTGGGGAGTATTGATTTTTTTTTTTTTTTTTATTAATCAGAAATAACCATTACAAATTCACGCCTTCAACGTCTTGCCATTTAGAGGATCGTGTTAATTTAGAAATAATTTTTCNTAAAATCAATGTAAACATTACTAATTCATTTCTTTTGTTTGAAGCAATGAAAGAAATAACTTTTTAAAAAAAACATTGATTTTTATTTTTATTTTTTAACAAATAATTATATAGCGTATTCATATATGACACTCTAGAACAATGAATGACTATTTTTTTGTGTTGTTTTTTTTTTCTTTTATTAACAGTGCTGTTCGGTCTGTTCAAAATTAAAGATATTTTAATGGCTTTACTCTTGGGGAGTATTGATTTTTTTTTTTTTTTTATTAATCAGAAATAACCATTACAAAGTCACGCCTACAACGTCTTGCCATTTAGAGGATCGTGTTAATTCAGAACTAATTTTTCATCCGCTATCAAATTCTATCATCAATGGGGTGATGTTTTCTTAACTATCTTGAAAGTTATGATTTAATTAGTTGATAATTATTGCGTGAAATTCTGTTTTTAGCATTTAAGATGCAAACGGTTGTGAAGTTGCTGTGGAAAAATTTATATTTTACATTGTGTAAGTTCAAAATTGTGTGTGTAGTGAAAACATAAAACAATTATTACGTTTCGTTTTTTTCTTTCTAACGAATGCTTTGAATGCTTATTATTTATAAACGTAATTCAAGGAAAACAATTATTATAATAGAAATAAATTCTTATCCCATGAATACAATTGAAGAATATTTATATTTTAATATATACATCCTCCATTAAATGCTTATCACATTCTTTAAACAAAAAATATTCTGACAACTATATCGATGAGGATATTTGTAATTCATCTGAAAAAAGATTTAGTTTAATGAAATTCCGAATAAACTTTTCAATAAAATTCATTTTTAAAATTATTATAGCATTTGACAACGTTCCAAAGTAATTTTTATGTAATTTTAAAAATTGGTTTCAATCATTACAATATGGAAATATTATTTTTGTAAACAATTTATCTGCTAACATAAATTATTTTTGCAACATTTTGTAGAAAATTAAATGTCTTTTTTTTCCATTTCACATTTTAGTTTGTGCTAGTGTGCTCAACCTTGAGGTCACAGCATCTTTCAATGCAACATCATCTTTCAAGTTTAAACGTTACATGTCACGTGATAAGAGAATCGCACTGCTTGGCCAATCATGGATGGATAAATCAGCTACCTCTTGTTGCACGAAAGCCGTGATGAAATATCCAGAGCTCAGATCATTCATGTATAACGTCAACACCAAAGAGTGTCAACCTGGAGGCGATGTCAGCGCTACTGGACGCTTCCCAACACGTGAAGAATCCTTGTATTTTATCGCCGAGTGTCAATCTTCTAAAGGATTTCATTTAATTTCCTACAACAACACCAAGGCGTGTATCGGGATCTTCAACGAAACTCTCAACTACACGCAAGCTGTCAATGCTTGCAAAGAGAAACAAAGCTTCCTGATATCGCTCAAAAACAGAGACAAGCTCGAAATTCTTAGAAATGAAGTGTCTACCACCTACGCAGCTACCTGGATCGGCTTGGATGACACGGATACAGAAGGAAACTTTATCTGGATAGAAGACTTGACCCAACTGAATGACACGTTGAAAGTTCAGATTTTTAACGCTGGCGAGCCGAACAACGGCCGTGATAAAGAGCACTGTGTTCAATATGTCTCTAAACATAAATTGCTCAACGATGACGACTGCAAGGAATTACAACCCTACGTGTGTGAACAAACTGCTGTTTAGTATAAGCCTTTAAAAAAAAAAAGAAAACTGTTATTTAATAAATTTGGCTTGATAGAGTCTGGAAGAATTCGAGTGCTAAACATCTGATAATACCTGTTCATCTGTAAACATTTTTTTACAAAAATAAACCCAAACAATGAAAGAGTTTACAATACTTAACATTCCTTGAAAACTGGATGCATGAAATATAATTTTCATTCAAATTAAAGTATTTGCAAAATATTTGCTGGAATGAGACAACACTATTGGCTCAGCAAAACGTCTCTTGATACTTGTTGAGAACTGTAAACAAGATGAAAGAAGCTGGTAAACATAATTGTGTGTTCCTAGATCTACTAGGTTGCTTTCATTATTCAGGTGGCTTTGGATATTTATATTTCATTTTTTTGCTGATTTTTACGTTAGAAAAATACTAAAGGTGTCTTGTGTTTAAATTGTAATTTTTTTTAACTGTTGTCTTGGATAAAATATGTATTTATTTTCATGCTAGAAAAGAATATGTAAATGTAATTTTAAAAAAAAAGTTTCCATTTATTTGGCTCTATTATATAATCTTATTTATTAAATGAATCTTATCTTATCATTATTAGCTATACTAATATACATCCTGAGTTCGTATAGCTTCACACTCTACCGATGTCAACAATGTTACTAGCTTGACGTCACGTTCATATCACTTTTAACAGCAGTACTGGTTGCACATATGGATATATGAACGCCATAATAAGACGAGAGAGAGAAAAGACCCAATAATACCTAAAGCGTATCGACCAAGCGCCTTCTTCAGCCTTAATGTAGTAAAATGGTAAAGATGGAATGTAAAGCTAAAGAGCGCATTTCAAAGAAAACGGGCGACCATTCGCTCGTTTGAAAGAGGTGATAACAGCCACCTAATCTAATGTTGCAGCAATGGAATATATGGAAAAAATATCACAGACGAGGTTAATTTCAGCTGCTGTTGCCACACTAACGTTATGATTTGATCTTTTCTATAGCAATTTTTTATACAATTTAAAAAAAAAAATTGAAACTGTTGCCTCTTAAATCTGAGCACACTGTTGGTCGGCACAAACTACACCACGAATCTTTGGCGGATCTATGAAAGTGTACTTATTGCTACATTTAAAAAAAAAAGTGTAGTGGCAATGAATCGTATTGCACAAGTTTTCCAGAATCAGAGAGTGAAATATGACGCAATCAAACTTGATGGTCAGATAAGAAGTTGGAATGTTTATTGCGCTATAAACCCGTGAACGGATGCGTGATACTGTGTTTAGAACCAAGCTTAAACCAGCATGAAGTTGCCGTGATACTGTGTTTAGAACCAAGCTTAAACCAGCATGAACTTGCCGTGATACTGTGTTTAGAACCAAGCTTAAACCAGCATGAAGTTGCCGTGATACTGTGTTTAGAACCAAGCTTAAACCAGCATGAAGTTGCCGTGATACTGTGTTTAGAACCAAGCTTAAACCAGCATGAAGTTACCGTGATATTGTGTTTAGAACCAAGCTTAAACCAGCATGAACTTGCAGTGATACTGTGTTTAGAACCAAGCTTAAACCAGCATGAACTTGCCGTGATACTGTGTTTAGAACCAAGCTTAAACCAGCATGAAGTTGCCATGATACTGTGTTTAGAACCAATCTTAAACCAGCATGAACTTGCCGTGATACTGTGTTTAGAACCAAGCTTAAACCAGCATGAACTTGCCGTGATACTGTGTTTAGAACCAAGCTTAAACCAGCATGAACTTGCCGTGATACTGTGTTTAGAACCAAGCTTAAACCAGCATGAAGTTGCCGTGATACTGTGTTTAGAACCAAGCTTAAACCAGCATGAACTTGCCGTGATACTGTGTTTAGAACCAAGCTTAAACCAGGATGAAGTTGCCGTGATACTGTGTTTAGAACCAAGCTTAAACCAGCATGAACTTGCCGTGATACTGTGTTTAGAACCAAGCTTAAACCAGCATGAAGTTGCCGTGATACTGTGTTTAGAACCAAGCTTAAACCAGCATGAACTTGCCGTGATACTGTGTTTAGAACCAAGCTTAAACCAGGATGAACTTGCCGTGATACTTTGATTAGAACCAAGCTTAAACCAGCATGACCTTGCCGTGATAATGTGTTTAGAGTTTTATCTCTTTACTTATTTTGGAACATGTAAGTGGCCAAGATAAAGGGCAATTTCTGTTGTAAAATATATCGCTCAATACACATTAAACCTATTGCAAAATCTATGAAAAAATATTCTGAAATTCTTTTCCATGTCAATATCAATGTAGTAAATCATGGTTATCCAAAATTGGGGAGCCAGCACTCCTGGGAAAGCTAGAGAATGTCCAGATATAATGACATCAAAGAGAGAACAAAAGAAAAACGAACGATAATCCATGTTTGTAATGATTAAAAACAATCAGTCACCGATAAAGTTATCAGGGAAAATCAAATGAGAAAGAACTATACTGGCACAGATTCTTGATCAGGGTTTCACTAGCACAATGATAGATAGTTCTGTTCGATTTCTTCTATAAATAACTACAACGAAATCTGGGCCCACATTACTGTTGACGTAATGCATTCAAATACTTGGTGTGTGTGTGAGAGAGAGAGAGAGAGAGAGAGAGAGAGAGAGAGAGAGAGAGAGAGAGAGAGAGAAACACATGTTTGTCCATGCATTGTACTGAATTTCTTTAGTGTGCTAAAAGAAATATTTTTTTTTTTGAAAAGCCTACTTAATATAAACTGTAAAAAGATACAATATGCAGTGCATTATTGTTCATAGTGAGTTCAATCATATCAACTTTTAAAAAAACACTATGGGCCAATTTAAAGATTAAATTTAACCTAAGCCTAAGTAGCTTACGGAAGTGTTCAAGAATCTTTTTAATTTTTTTTTTGGTTGCCCTTAACATGTGTGCACTTCATGGCTGATGAAACCTTAGTTACTTAACGATTTTTAGTCATTCTCGGAGATTTTAAAACAATTCAAATATTTCATCTCGGCTGTTCAATGGCAAGTCACTTCTGTAGAATCTGGCTGAGAAGAGGAACGCTCTGAGAATTAAAAACATAAAATTAATGCAAACATTCGTAATGCGTTTTTAGTTTGAAGCCACGAAACAAAAATAAAATGTAAAAATCTTCGATTTTTTGTTTTTATATTTTTTAAAAATTAATTCTAAAGCGTATTGATATATGGTACTCTTGAACAAGGAAAAAGATAAATAGAATGATTGTTTTTTTCTTTAGTAAACTGTACTGTTCGGTCTGATCCCTCTTGGAAGTATTTAATTTTTTTTTTTATTATTCAGAAATAACTATTAAAAATTCACGCTTACCACGTTCTTGTCACAGAGAGGATCCTGTTAATTCATAAAAACTTTTTCATCCTCGATAAAATTCTATCATCAATGGGATGATGTTGTTTTTGGTTTTTTTTAATTAACTTGAAAGTTTTGTTTTAATTAGTTGATAATTTTTACGTGAAATTCGTTCTTCAGCCATTGAATTGCATACGGTCGTAAAGTTGCTTAGGAAAAATGTATTTTTCTCTTGTGTAAGTTCAAAATCGTATGCGTAGTGAAAACACGAAACAGTGATTCCGTTTCGTTTCTTTTCTAACGAATATTTTGAAAGCTTAATTGCTAAGACGTAATTCAAGGACAACGAATTATTATAATCGTGAATTTTAAGAAAGTGAAAACAATCGAAAAATAAATATAAATTAATACATTCATGTCCATTAAATGTTAATCAAATTGAATCCAACCAAAAAAAAAATTGAAAAAAAAAAAATTGACATCTACATCGAAGAGGAAATTTATAATTTATCCAAAGAAAGTTATAGCAGTTTGCTATTCCCATAAACATTTAAATAAAAATGAATATTGAAAATTATTATAGAACTAGTGAGAAACCGGCATGCGTTGCAATGCCACTCAAAGAAAAAAAAATGTGTCAGTCTTTTAATTGTTTTTAAAGCAATTTTTAAATAGACAATATTTTTTTTTTTTTTCAGTCTGGTGCATACACAAATAAATAAGAAGGTTTTTCGAAGCGTCAGCAGGCGACATACAGCTGCGCAAGTGAGGAACATGGGTTTTTAAAATGTAGTCAACACAATTGTAGCGAATGATCCATCCATTTAGTAGCTCTGATTGAAATTATATTTATATAGGTCACATATTAAAAAAAAAATAAGGCCCCCAGCCCAAAACGCAAAATTTTAAAATGGTTTTACTAATTCAGAAACCTACTTATTTTGTCACAAACTGAAACGTCGCTTGTATTTGATTCATTCCATCCACTCATGCAATAACTCTGTTTGAAATTATAATTCTATAGTTCATATAAGAAAAAAATAATTTAGGGCTCCCGGAATATTTCCAAATGGAAAACATAATTATAATTTTCGGGCGGGCGCTCAACAACTTATTTAAGTTTTATCGCAATCGGATGAATGTTATAAGAACGCATACGGACATTATACTTAGCTCATAAAAGAAAAAAAAGGAGAATTTAGGGCCCCGGACACCAAAACGGAATATTGTAAAATGTGTGTAATAATTTGGAGAAATGTTCGGGCGTCTGCACATCAACTCAAAAAAGTTTTATCGCAATCGGTTGAATGGTATAGGAGCGCATACGGGACATACATCCAAACATTAATAGTGGCAAAATATCGATATCTTGAGACTTACGGAAAGCGCACTTTTGCATTTGCCGGCCAAACAATTTGTAACGCACTTCCAGTCGCTCTCGGAAACAGCCAGACACTGGAGTCCTTTAAAACCGATTTAAAAACACATCTATTTCGCAAACACCTTCTGGGGTGATGCTATCTACCATCTTTTTCAGTTAATGTTTATTGGCTTGTGTTGCTTATGGTTGAAACGGGATGAAAGACTTTGACTTGGTATGCTCGTATGTAGTTTTATATTGTTGCGTCTGTTTTTAAATGTGGTAAATTTTAGATTGTTTTTATTTCTCTTTTTAATATGGTTGAGTTTGTACCGCGCTTCGAGCTTTTGGGGATGAAAGGTGTTTTTCAAATAAACTTTATTATTACTATTATTATTATTATATAGGTATAGATAAATTTAACCGAATAAAAGATACATTTTGCGCAACTATTCATGGAAACGTTCTGTCTGTCTGTCCTTCCATCTATCTGTCTATATATCTATCTTTCTATCCATCTATCCGTCTATCCATCTATCTATCTATCCATCTATCCATCCTTCTATCCATCCATCCATCCATCCATCCATCAATCAACCATCCATCCATCCATCCATCCATCCATCCATCCATCCATCCATCAATCCATCCATCCATCCATCCATCCATCCATCCATCCATCCATCCATCTATCTATCTATCTATCTATCTATCTATCTATCTATCTATCTATCTATCCATCTATCTATCTATCCATCTATCTATCTATCCATCTATCTATCTATCCATCTATCTATCTATCTATCTATCTATCTATCTATCTATCTATCTATCTATCTATCTATCTATCTATCTATCTATATATCTATCTATCTATCTATCTATCTATCTATCTATCTATCTATCTATCTATCTATCTATATTTCTATCTATCTATCTATCTATCTATCTATCTATCTATCTATCTATCTATCTATCTATCTATCTGTCTATCTATCTATCTATATTTTGTAAACACCCCATTTACTAACTCCCATATATATGTACCTAAAAAGGTTTATTATTTGTCAATTTTATTCTGATGTGCATCGTATGCTGCCTTAGGCAAATGAAACTAATCATATCCCCCCCACCCCCGGGCTAAAAAACAACAAACAAAAAAAACAACATAGTATTAAGGAAATTAATAAAATCATCATCGGTGTTTTAACCTCCTTACTTAGGTAAAAACAATTTTTTTCGCATTTCACATGCTTTGTTCTTATTTGGAAGAGTGATAAGTGCATTAGTGAATGCCACTTGGATATGTAGTTTCACTGCACTGATTGAATTTAACGGCATTTTCGTATTAAAAGTATATTTAGTATGTTTTTTGAAAGAATAAAAGTAAAAATTATTAAATGTTATCATTACAAAGCTAAAGTTGTATTTAATTTTAGAAAATTTTAGCAAAGTAATCTATTAAATGTATTAATTTTACTTTCAAGAAGGGAAAATACATTATCAGTTTTGTCACACACGGTTACAAAATATATTTAAAAAACTTAGAGCTGTGGCTAAAATAGGCAATCACGCTATTACGTCATTCACGTAATTATTTAGATCAAATGATTTTTTACGCACTAAGAATAACAGATGTGTGGATTTTCCGGATAAATGTGACTAAGATGCAATTCTTAGATTCAAATATTTTGATTAATACTTTTCTTCATAACTTTTACATTCCGATAAAATGCTTATAATAGTTCCTTAGTGGTTACTTTAAATATATTTGTAATTTATAATAATAAAACTTTAAAAATTTGTTAAAATAAAAACGGATTTAAAATATATTATGCGCATTTAAATTTATTTGATTTCCGTAAAATACTAGAAAATAACTTTGATTGTTTTTAGGAATCCGAACGTACTTAAATCTTATCTCCCTTTAAGCGTTATGTGACTCTAGCTCATTCTTATATATATATATGGAACAAAGTTCAAAAGTAATGTTTATTTAATCAAAAAAATTGGTGCACCATGTAAAAATTACGTTATGCCCATATTATTTGTTGTAAACAATTTATCTTCTGGAATAAATAATTTTTACATATTTCTTAGAAAAATAGATGTTTATTTTTTTTCCATTTCCCATTTCAGTTTGTGCTAATGTGCTCAACCTTAAGGTTACCGCATCGTTCAATTCAACGTCAGCTTTCACGTTTAAACGTGACACGTCACGTGACAAAGGCATGACACTCATTGGCCAATCATGGACGGATAAATCCACGACTTCTTGTTGCACGAAAGCCGTGATGAAATTTCCAGAGCTCAGATCATTCATGTATAACGTCAACACCAAAGAGTGTCAACCTGGAGGCGATGTCAGCGCTACTGGACGCTTCCCAACACAAGATGAGTCCTTGTATTTTAACGCCGAGTGTCAATCTTCTAAAGGATTTCATTTAATTTCCTACAACAGCACCAAGTCGTGTATCGGTGTATTCAACGAAACTCTCAACTACACGGACGCGGTCAGTGCTTGTAAGGAAAAACAAACTTTCCTGATATCGCTCAAAAACAGAGATAAGCTTGAAATTCTCAGAAACGAAGTGTCAAGTAACTACTTAGCTATCTGGATCGGCCTAGATGACCTGGTAACGGAAGGGAACTTTACCTGGGCTGAGGACTGGACCAGCCTGAGCAGCTCGTGGAAAGTTGAGATCTTCGCACCTAAGGAGCCGAACAACGGCGGTTTAAAGGCGAACGAGGACTGTGTTCAATATGTCTCTACTACAAAACTTCTTAACGATGACAAATGCAAAGAGGAACGACCATATGTGTGTGAACAAACTATTGTTTAGCATAAGTATTTTTTTATATAAAACTCTCCTTTATTATATTTGACCCCGATAGAGTCTGGAAGAATTCGTACTGAGTGCGCTCTTTTGAAGCGATAGCGCCAAAATTATGGAACAGTTTGCCTCAATCTTTGAGAGAAATTGGAAATGATAAAAAATCATTTAAGAAACAATTAAATCTTTTTTGTTTAAATAGATTTCGGAGGACCAGAGTGCAGTGAGCATGTTAAAATGGCATGGATACCCAGCGATAAAAATAATCAATCAATCAATCAATCAAAGAATTCGAGTGCTTAGTATCTGAGTGCCAGTTCATCTATACATATTTATACCCAAAAAAACACACAAAAAACGGAAACAATCAAAAAGTTTACATTACTTATCATTTATTGAGATCTAGTTAACCGAAATACAATTGTCTTTCAAAATAAAATATTTGGAAAAAAATTTCTGGAATGAGGCAAAAATATTTTTGTCAGAAAAACTTGAATTAATACTTATTGAGAAATATAAACACGAAGAGAGAATCTGGTAAACATAACTTGTGTTCCTAAATGTGCTAGGTGGCTTTCATAAGTCAGGTTTACCGGCAAATTGTTAAAACCTATGTTTTATATTCGGCTCATTTTTATCAAACATGACATTGCATTTTCTCTGCTCAAAACATTTCTCATGCCGGGAACTCTCCACACACAAAAACGTGACACACTGAACATACAGCACCATTTAAGCTTGAATGCGTTAAGAAAAGCTCCTCAAGAGTTATAACTTTATTTTACAAACATTACATATTCTTTAACGTAATGTTTACATTGTATAACGTTTAAAGTTATAAGGATTCTGTAACTAGCTAAAATTATGAACCCAAGGTTTATTCAATATCTTCATTTGTGATATTAATTTTGATTTATCATCGTCATCGTCATCGTCATCGTCATGATCATCGATGTTGTCATAGGCAAAGGTTAATAATATTGAATAGTCCTCGGGAAAGGTAATTGTTACGGTCTTCTTTCGTTTGTCTGTGGGACCTCCGATGGCGAATACACCTATCCTAGTGGTGGACGGAAAATGGGCCCACGACGAAAGAAGAAGCGTCTTTATCGGACAGGTCGTCGTAAACAGCGTCCACTGAAATACCACCATGACGACAGCCACGTCAAATATTACTGCTTGCGGAAATCGTCTTGTAAAGCCTTTAAACGAAACTTTAAGTGACGACGGGAATCAGCCACATACCGTGTCATCCATCGTGACCATTCCCTACGTGTCAATCCTAAGAGAACGGTCAGCGGATCATGATTTCACACCACCTCGAAGGGGCGTGACGAGATCAAATCTAGTTGCTGTTGACTGCCATCACAACAAAACCTCTCCACCTTTCAGCAACAAACATCTACTCATCGCCTCATTCAACGCCCAGTCGCTTGGCTCTTATGAGAAAAGCATCGCAGTCTCCGAATTTATCACTGATAGGCTGAGTGACATTCTGTTTATCCAGGTGAACTGGTTTCGGCTGACTGGCGATGAGGGGAAGTGCACCGAACTCGCTCCATCTGGCTATTCTGCCCGATCATTTCCCCGTTCCACTCGCGGTGGAGGCCTTGCTGTTATATATAGAGACACGTTGTCCCATCATACAGCTTTTGTACAGACCTCCCATTCGTTCATACATCTTTTGAAGCCGTTCAATTTACCCTATCAGTGCCCCAACAGAACGTCCATTTAATGTGCTTATGTCGAACTTTCCTAGTAAGAAAAATAAATTGACTGACGCAGTGTTTCATCGAGAATTCCCGGATTTGATTGATCACTGCAACACATTGGCCGGGACTTACATTGTACTAGGTGACATGAATTTTCATTTCGATCAACCACAGCATCCCTCCACTGCTAAGATGTTGGATCTTTTGGATTTATTCAGTCTTCAGCAATCAGTCGACCAACCGACTCATAATCGTGGACATATTCTTGATTGGGTGCTACATAGGCCTCAAGATGGTTTAGTTAGATCTGCTTCAGTCACTCAGGAGCTGTCCTCTGACCACTTCTGTGTTATTTGCGAGCTTAATATAAGAGCCCCCAATCTTCTCCCTCAGTTTAGGGAGGTCTGCAGTCTGAGAACCATAAACAGGGATGCCTTTAAGCATGACCTGAGTTTAGAAGTGTCCCCCGCCCTCTGCCCTACATTGGAAACACTAGACCGTGCATTGCGCGCTGTGCTTGACCGGCTCGCCCCTGTCAGCCGCCGAAAATTTAGGTTAACGCGGTCAGCTCCATGGTAGGCGACCATAAGGGAAGAACTACGCAGTGCCAAGAAAGAGCGGCGTAGTGCGGAAAAAAAGTGGTTGAGGTCAGTTCTTGTGGTTTTAAGCAGATCTTTTTCCGCTGCCAAGAAGCGTGTCACTCAGATTGTTTGTCGTGCTAAGACTTCGTATTTTAGCCAAAAGATAACTATGGGTAAAACCAGCAGGCAGTTGTTTGATGTTTGCAGCCACCTTAGAGGGAATAACAAAGGAACTTCTCTTCCTTCAGTATTTCGTTTGCCCCAGCAACCAGATGTTTTCTGTGATTTCTTTACAAGCTAAGTTGCTAGCATTCGGGCTGAGCTTGATCGTTTTGATGCACCATCCCTTGATTTTCCCTCTTGTCCTTGTCTTACTTCACATTTCGATATTTCTAAACCTGTTTCAGAACTTGAGGTCAAAAGTATAATTTTAAAATCTAAACCTACCTCATGTTATTTGGATCCCATCCCCACCTCCCTGTTGGTTGAGTCATTAGATCATTTGGTCCCAACGATAATCCAAATAATCAATGAAAGCTTGTCTTCTGGCACTGTTCTCCTTCTTTGTAAATCAGCTGTCATCAAACAATTGCTTAAGAAGCCTGATCTGGATGAAAATAATGCTAAAAATTATAGACCTGTATCTAACTTATCATTTTTATCTAAAGTTATTGAAAAACTAGTTCTAAAAAGACTTTTTGCTTATTTAATTGACCACCCTCTTCTCAGTTCTAATCAGTCGGCCTATAGACATCCCACAGCACAGAGACGGCTCTCTCGAGAGTGACCAATGACCTCTTACTCGCATTGGACAGTGGTGATATCTCCATCCTGATCCTCTTAGACCTCAGTGTGGCTTTTGACACTGTTGACCATGTAATCCTTTTCAAAACCCTTGACTATTACTTTGGAATTTCTGGTTCAGTTTTGGCTTGGTTCAGGTCCTGCCTCTCTGATAGAACGCAGGCGGTCTCTGTCGATGGCTGTCTCTCAGGCAGTGCTGATTTGGTGTACGGAGTGCCACAGGGGTCCGTTTTAGGCCCGATTCTATTCACATTGTATACCAGATCACTGCTCCTCTTGCTTGGGAGGCATGCTGTTGAGAGCCTGTCATTTGCAGATGACACGCAGCTATACAATTGTATGCTAGTAATTAGTTTTTGGAGTGTTGCGTTTGTTTTAAATGTGGTAAATTATAGATATGTTTTTGTTGACTGTGTACCGCGCTTTGAGCCTTTGGGGATGAAGCGTGTTTTTGAAATGAACTTTATTATTATTATTATTATTATACAAGCATACCCATCCTTCTATTGTTGAATCCGCTGTCCAGACTTTGCAGGGTTGCATTGATGATGTCAATTCATGGATGACATCTCAGCAAGTTGAAGCTTAATTATGACAAAACGGAAGCACTCCTCATTCACAATCACACATCATCCTCTACCTCAACTCTTCCTACCTCATTTCAAGTAGGTAACTCCGACATACGGTTTACACCCTCTGCTAGGAATCTTAGTTATATTCTTTCTAACAACATGTCTCTCGATAAACACATATCTCACATTTGTCGTTCAGCATACACCACTATCCGTCAGATCCGCTCCATAAGCCACTACTTCACAGTTAGCGCTACAAAACTCTAGTCTGTGCTCTTTTTCTCTCTCGTCTTGACTATTGCAACTCTCCTCTGTCAGGTTCACCAAAACACTGCATAGAAAAAATGCAGAAAGTTCAAAACTCAGCTGCTAGGCTAGTTTTAAAGGCAAAAAAACGTGAGCACGTCACTCCACTACTCCATTCCCTTCATTGGCTACCTATACAGGCACGCATTGACTACAAGTTGTCTGTTCTCTGTCACAACTTTTTCTTGGATTCCTGCCCTTCCTATCTAACCAAACTTCTTTCTGTCTATTCACCCCTTCGACAGCTTCGCTCCTCTGCAGACACGGGTATTCTGTCAGTTCCCAAGACACACACTAAAACATATGGTGAACCATCTTTCTCTTTCTGCGCCCCCCAAAAATGGAATTCTTTGCCCTTACACATACGCAATATACCAACGACTCAGGTCTTCAAAACTGCACTAAAAATACATCTTTTTAAACTATACTACCCTGAGTGATTCCCCTCCTCTGACCGATAAACGATCTTGCTGGCTGGCGTCCATGGTTTGCCTTGTAAAAGTTATGTGTTGGGGTGGTTGAATATACATTTTTTTGCTGTTATTTATTTCATAAATGTATTTTATTTTAATGTCATGATTATGTCACTTTTGATAAAATTTTTATGTACAGTGCGGTGAGCCCAGCCCTAGGCTGGGGTACTGCGCCATATAAGACCCTTTATTATTACTATTATTATTATATTCCCGCATCATGTCAACAACTTGCTCTGTTTATTGCCCATTCACACTTGGCCCCAACACACAACCAGCCAAAAGCAAACAAGCCACCCTTAGCTCATCACGTCCCATCCACAACAACACAACACTCACAGAGCGACTCCATGCTCACAGAGCCACACCACACTCACAGAGCCACTCCATGCTCACAGAGCCACACCACACTCACAGAGTCACACCACACTCACAGAGCCACACCACACTCACAGAGCCACACCACACTCACAGAGCCACACCACCCTCACATAGCCACACCTCACTCACAGAGCCACCCCATGCTCACAGAGCCACACCACACTCACAGAGTCACACCACACTCACAGAGCCACACCACATTCACAGAGCCACACCACACTCACAGAGTCACACCACGCTCACAGAGCCACACCACACTCACAGAGTCACACCACACTCACAGAGCCACACCACATTCACAGAGCCACACCAAAATTCACAGAGCCACACCACGCTCACAGAGCCACACCACACTCACAGAGCCACACCACGCTCACAAAGCCACACCACACTCACAGAGCCACACCACGCTCAAAGAGCCACACCACACTCACAGAGCCACACCACACTCACAGAGCCACACCCTAACCGATTAGCGGCTAAAATACTCATTGTTGTGACTTATCTAAACTACGAGATTTAAATATTTATTTGATAGTTTGAAAATATCATTAAAATCGCGTTTTAGATCTAAAGCTGTAGATGTGACGTCTGTAGATGAGAGTGATAGCGCAGGATATTTAAGCTCTTGTCGATGTTCTGATTCCATGCATGGAAAAGTCTGTGTTTACGTTGAAAATGGCTAATGGCTAATGGCCATGTGTTTGGACAAGATGCTATCGTAAACTCCTCAAACAAAACTCGTCTTACACGCCTTGATATTAATTTTGTGTTTAAGTTTTACAAATCATTGAGATGCAATTTTCTTTTAAACGCAGCCCCCCTTCCCCCCCCACACACACACAAAACTCCTTTTCTCTTCATGGAGTCACGTGCATGCTGAGATTATAGAGATAAAATGTATTTAAGTTTGAAAGATAACTCTTGCGGGGGTCATTGAAAGTCATATGTCAAAAATAAGTCATTTATCATGAAAGTAAAATATTGTTATTTTATTTCTAATCGTATGCCTTTAACCTCTTTTAACACGAGTTATTTTGCACTAATCATACATTCATAAAATACATGTATCTCTCTACGTTGAATATTTTTTTTTTCCATCGTTTAACAATTTTAACATTTGTTACAAAAAATCTTAACACCTGTGAGAAAACTGGTCTTTTGAGGAACGTTAACAATCAGCAGACGATCGGAGGTCTTATCAAAGAAGAATTTCAACGATTGAAGAAAATGTCAAAAATTGGATTTCATTTAGTGGGATTAATTGCGTGCCTGATTATCTGTAAGTATATCAAGTAAATTGGTAAGTCACTCATGTTTGATCATACACTGGCTTACCTGTTTGTGCAATGATAAATCTGTCAGGTAGGGAGGCTACCTGGATATTGACAGACACAACAGTCATATGTCATATGGGGGGTGGGGGTTGGTTACGTGGAAAGTGACAGACACGACAATCACCAGTCATATGGTAAGTGGTGGGTTACCTGGACAGTGACAAACACGACAATCACCAGTCATATGGTGAGGGGTAGGTTACCTGGACAGTGACAGACACGACAATCAGCAGTCATATCGTGAGGGGTTGGTTACCTGGACAGTGACAGACACGACAATCACCGGTCATATGATGAGGGGTTGGTGTCCTGGACAGTGACAGACACGACAATCACCAGTCATATGATGAGGGGTTGGTGTCCTGGACAGTGACAGACACGACAATCACCAGTCATATGATGAGGGGTTAGTGTCCTTGACAGTGACAGACACGACAATTAATTGTAAGTACATATAGTGATAGTGGTTGACTAACGTTGTAGATTGTATACGATTTTGAAAATTAATTATGTTTTTTAAATGGCAACAAAAAAGTATAATACAAAATTGCTTCTCCTATTGGTACTTTTTATTCATTTCAAACTGAAGATAAGAATATCGTTGCGATTTAGCATTAATATGAACCAAAAAAAAAAAAAAAGAAGAAGATTTTTTACCTGTTTGCATTTGTCCATTGTACAAGGATATTTCTTAAAATTGTTTTTACCAAAGGTCAATATTGTTTTAGTCAACAAAAAAGTATAATACAAAATTGCTTCTCCTATTTGTAATTTTTATTCATTTCAAACTGAAGATAAAAATAGCGTTGTGATTTAGCATTAATATGAACCAAAAAAAAAAAAAAAGAAGAAGATTTTTTACCTGTTTGCATTTGTCCATTGTACAAGGATATTTCTTAAAATTGTTTTTACCAAAGGTCAATATTGTTTTAGTTTAATAAACTAACTTATAGGCAAAACGATTTTGTTTTAAATTTAAAGTATAATACAAGTGAACCAGACAGTTTTCAAGCTTAAATAATTTCACAATGACAACGTTAAGAAATAAAAAAATTAAAGTATTCTACAGTGAAAGAATTGGAAGCCTTATGAAATTAATTACTACCTTCTGGGGTAACACTTAATTCTGAAAATTAAGTATCACCAGCTGGGATGGGCCTTAATTCTGATCTTAAATATCACCTCCTGATGTGGGACTCAATTCTGAACTTAAGTATCACCTGCTGGTGTGATACTTAATTCTGATATCAAGTTATACCTGCTGGTGTGGGACTTCCTTGTTTTTCATCAAACACCAAATAGACAAATCTAATTGTTGTGAATATTTTTCTCCCGGGCCAGGTTAATTGACCTTCTGGGGAGAGGGGGGGGGCACTACCGGGAGATATGTCTGAGAGAAACACTGGTTACAAGTTTCATCAGTTTGTGAATGATTTTTTATTTTATTTTAATGTTTCACAAATCAAATAAATATATAGCTGACGGGGCATGCCAATGCTCGAATTCTTTATGAAACACTAAATCAATGGATATTATATCTTTTTAAAAAGTATATAATTTTGGCTTTAACAAAAAGAAAAAAAAACACATTAAAATAATCTTAAGTGCAACACTTGGGAGCCTAGTGAACTTCAGTATTACCTGCTGGTGTTGGCATTCATCAGTTCGTATTAAGCATCGACTAATTAGACGTATTAGGAAAGCCAGAATATGACACAGAAAAAATTACACAATGTTTGGAAAACAAATAAAGCTAAATCCATTTTTAAAAACTGAAAGAAATTTTAAAAATCGAACGATACACACCAACCTCTTCATCTCAGATACCTATGATCTGCTCGACCAGTGCTAACTTTTCCCGAAAGGTATTCGAAATCATTTGTTCCCTGTTCTATCAGAAATTGCCACCGTGGTCCCCCAAGCTATTACAAAATCTAAATAATTCACTCTTTAAGTCAATATTGCCAGCTAAGGTTTGAAGGTCTACAGTAAATGGCCACTGATTTTTTCGCATGAGAAATATTTCAGTCATCATGCCATTAAATTTTTCTAGTTAATACAATGTTGTCTCGGTAAGAACTATGATCTGTCCTAAAAATTAATATGTAAAATTAATCAAAGAGGATTTCCATTTATTTGCATCGATGTAAGATTTTATTTTATTTTTTTTTAAAATTTACAGATACTTTTTCAGGCGCGTCAAACAACGTCACTCCCCCACCCCCCCACCCCCCCTCGCTTATTTTTTGTTCTTGCTCCTACAGGTCGTAATTGAGGTTTACCACTCTTTGTACGAATCTGCTAATAAAGCTTGGATACTATCTATTAAATATGGAATATCTTCAATCAATTCTTGAGTACCATCTAACAAAACTACCATGCATTAGAAAATGATTACATGCAATCTAAAAGAACTACATGCTTTAGAAAAATGATTACATGAAATCTAAAAGAGCTGCATGCCATAGAAAAATGATTACATGCAATCTAAAAGAACTACATGCCATAGAAAAATGATTACATACAATCTAAAAGAACTACATTCCCACGAAAAGTGATCACATAAATTCTAACAAAGATAAATACCGTCTAATAAACATTGAATTATCCACAGGTAGCATTTCCTCCATTACTTCCTCTCAGCAAGTCGTTAAATTCAACTCCACAACTCCATTCTACCGCAACAAAGCCGAGGTAGACCTTGTACCACGTCACCATTCCTGGACTGACCGATCAATTATCTCCTGCTGGCAGACGTCCCTGCAGCTCTTTCCAGATCTGAGAATGTTCAAGTTCAACTCAAAAACAGGGACATGTACACCTGGGTCAAACTTCACTGCAGCTAAGCGACGTCAAAGTCCAGAAGACGAGGTCTACATCAGGCTGGAATGTGACACGGAGAACGGGTTCCAGTTGAAACAGTTTAGAGAAACCAAGGCCTGCCTACGGGTATTTCAAGAGACACTCAGCTACATAGAAGCCGACACGTCGTGTGGACTTCACGAAGCGTTTCTCGTGTCTGTAAAAAATGTGGACAAATTAGAGATTATTAAACAGGAAGGCTGCAATCTTTGGGTAGGGGCCGATGACATACAAACTGAAGGGAGCTTTGTTTGGAAAGCGGATTCTACAGTCATGACTGAAGACTTAGTAAGGATAGTCTTTGCACCAGGAGAACCCAATGACAAGGGAAACAGCGAAGATTGTGTGGAATATAGCACATACACACACTCTCTAAATGATCAGGACTGTTCAGAACGTATGAATTACGTATGTGAGCAAAGAATAGAGTTGTCTTAGTTATTTAAGGTCAATTTTTTTTTACGGAGGAGAGAGATGGAAGAGTTTGGAGCACGAAAATTCACAAGGTATTCATGGCCGCCATCTTCAATTATTTTTATACATTGTGTACCTCTTCTTTCATTTTATACTCTCAACGTGGTGGCATGGCCCGCCCCCCCCCCGGCCCCCCCCCCAAACAGCTCGTTTATTTATATATTTATCAGTCTCGCTCACTCTAGGAAACGCATGTGTATTTACAGTTTGGCTATCAAGCAATATCTTGTATAATTTTCTCGAAATTATAAATGAGTGCTGGTTGGTTAGGTTTTTGTTTTAATGTATTTGAATTTGCTACTTTAGAACAGTAGAACCAAACCATGTACCGCAACCAAATGTTTCATTGTTATAGCATGTGTGTTTACCTAACTTTACCTTAACGTAGCGTTGTAGCGACCACCAGTTTTCCAGACATCAAAACAATTTTATTTTGTTTTATATTGACGTCACCGATTACAAGCTTCACCCCTGTCATGATCGAGGAAATTTAAATCATATTCGAACTAAAGAATGCAAATATGGTGAAGAACATGCTCGAATTTTTTTCTGTAGAGGTTTCCAACTGTAGCCCTATCAATAAACCTGGCAGCATTTCTTGCCGAAAGTAATGTTTGCTTATCTTCCTAGACAAACTAAGAGGACCCTTACAAGATTTTACACACTTTAAGTGTGTGTATGTGTTTATATTAATATTTTTTATCTTTCGAAGATTATACTTTTCCCCTTGTTGTTCTGTAATTTAATATAGTTTTTATTTATGTCTATTTGTTTTTGCAATATCTTTATAAATTTAATAGTATAATTAAATTGAATAGTGTTAGTATCTCTAGCTGCGTGTTATCGTTTTTTTCTGTATACTGGTTCTTCAATCCTTTGTTGTTTATTGCTTCAAATACCCAGTCTTAAATTTACAACAAAAAAAAAAAAAAAAAAAAAAAAAAAAAAAAAAAAAAAAAAAAAAAAAAAAAAAAAAAAAAAAAAAAAAAAAAAAAGAGTATGTTATATCGGATAGTATGACACATAGAATAACTGATATTATGACTGTTATTATGACCGATGAAGCCAACAGATTTACGACTGACAATACGACTGATAGAATGACTAAGAGTATGATATATAATATGACAGCTAGCATGACTGATATTATGATGCATAGTGATGACAGATAGTATGATATATAATATGACAGCAAGCATGACTGATATTATGATGCATAGTTATGACAGATAGTATGATTTAAAACAAGAAACATATTATAACAGACACTTTCTCATATACCATGAAAGTATGACATAATATATAATAATGCTAACACCCGGAGAAGTCAAAGACACACTGTTCGTTTAATGTCACAGACTCACTGTTTGTTTGATGTCAACGACCTAATGTTTGTTTGATGTCAAAGACACACTGTTCGTTTTATGTCAATGACACACTGTTCGTTTGATGTCAAAGACACAGTGTTCGTTTGATGTCAATGACACACTGTTCGTTTGATGTCAAAGACACACTGTTCGTTTGATGTCAATGACACACTGCTCGTTTGATGTCAAAGACACACTGTTCGTTTGATGTCAAAGACACACTGTTCATTTGATTTCAAAGACACACTGTTTTATATCACTGACACACTGTTCGTTTGATATCAAAGAGAAACTGTTCGTTTGATGTCAATGACACACTGTTCGTTTGATGTCAATGACACACTGTTCGTTTGATGTCAATGACACACTGTTCGTTTGATGTCAATGACACACTGTTTGTTTGATGTCAATGACACACTGTTCGTTTGATGTCAAAGACACACTGTTTTTTTCATGTCAAAGACACACTGTTAGTTTATTTCAGAATTTTCAAAGCGTAACACAAATATTTTGTCCATGCATCATTGTAATAAATTTCTTAACTGTACTAAAAAAGTGTTGTTGTTTTTTCAAATGCCTATTCAATTAAAAATTTTATTAAACAACTCCCCCAAAAAAAAGTTATGTAATTTTTTTATAATTCTTTATAAAATGTAATATCGGCAATGGTTGGGGGGTTTGAACATTTGACAAAACATGCGTCATTCAAGTAATACACTCTAAAAGAATCCCAATTAGTGCTGCCCCCTACCCCCTTTCCGAAACTAGCAGCCGCACTTTTTTTTTCCACGCCCCTGAACTATATTAACAATATAATGACCCAACGGCTTCTACACCGTAGACTTTTACAAACTATTTCAGCAAAAAAAAAAAGAAAGAAAATATGACGAATCAAAACCACTTGCGACATGTATTTTTTTAAAGAATCTTATTTAGCGCAGTTATCGGACATTTTGTTTCGTGAAATCGGTGTCATCATATTTCCTTTATTTTCTCATTGAAAAAAATTAAGAAAAAAAAAATATTTTTGGGGGGCTTAGGTTGAGGGAGGGGGCTGAAAATGTTATAGATTGTATTGTCATTAGCACCAATTCTATGTGTCAAGTCTTAGCTCGATAGGTTGACGGGAAGTGGGTCTTACAAAAAGTGTTCAAGAAATATCTATTTTACCACCCTCAACATTTTCATTGGGTCATGGCTGATGAAATCCGTTAGATAACTTTTGGGCCACTTTTAGATATCCTAAGACAATGAAATATTCTCGTGCGCTCAAGAGCGATTCAATTTTGGAAATCTTGGTTTAGAAAATGCGCGCCAAGAGAATTTACAATCATGAAATCAATGCAAACATTTCTAATGCATTTTGATTTTAAGCGATAAACATATTTTTAAAAAAAACTTTTTTCATTTTGATTGTATTATTTCTTTTTTTTTTTTTTTAATAATGCAATAATTTATTCATATGGGATACTGTGGAATAAAAAAAAAAAATGATAAAAAAAAATAAAGATACACATTAAATTAACTGTTCGGCCTCATCGAAATTATAAATTGAAGATATTTTAATGGATACACGTCTTGAGAGTATATAAAAGAAAAAATAAATCAGGAATAACTATTAAAAATGCGCGCTTAGAGAGTTCTTGCCATAGAGACGATTGTGTTGATGCAGAGTTGATCTTCACTTAGCGATAACATTCTATCATCAAACGTCAATATTATGTTGAAAGTGGTGTTACGTGTAATTGGTAATTATTGGGTGGAATTTGTTGTTTTGAATTAAAGATGCAAAAACATGTGATGTTGCCTTGGAAATGTTTAATCTTTCTATTGGCTAAGTACAAAATNTATAT
Organism: Lymnaea stagnalis; assembly: GCA_964033795.1. Taxonomy (NCBI): domain Eukaryota; kingdom Metazoa; phylum Mollusca; class Gastropoda; family Lymnaeidae; genus Lymnaea; species Lymnaea stagnalis. The sequence goes on along the minus strand of CAXITT010001277.1, from coordinate 49,961 downwards.
ATATATATATATATATATATATATATATATATATATATATATATATAAACAGATATTTTGAATGCATAATTATTCCTGTAAAATACTTCAAGGAGAACAATGATTGGAATTTGAAGAACTTAAATGCAATTGTATAATAATTATGATATGTATAACTGTATTCATTCCCATTTAATGTTTATCAAATTGAAACAGAATTAACACAAGAAAGGCAAAGAATTCATCAAAGAACAAAAGTAATTGTTATGTACATCAAATAATTGGTACTAATCTACAAATATTACATTAGGGCAATAACTTTTTTGTGTTAACAAATATTTCTTTTCCAGGTTAAGTAATTTTTGAATCATTTCAAAGAAAATTAAATATCTTTTTTTTTCTTCTTTCACATTACCGTTTGCACTAATATGTTAACCCTCTATGTCACCGCAACTTTCAACTCAACGTCATCGTTTCGGTTTAAACGTTACGTGTCACGTGACAAAGGGATCACACTCGTTGGCCAATCATGGGCGGATAAATCTGCTACTACCTGCGGCATTAAAGCCGCGATGAAATACCCAGACATCAGGTCATTCTTGTACAACGTCAGAACCAAAGCGTGTCATCCTGGAGGCGATTTCAGCGCTACTGGACGCTTCCCAACACAAGAAGAATCCTTGTACTTTAACTCTGCATGTCAATCTTCTAAAGGATTTCATTTAATTTCCTACAACAACACCAAGGCGTGTATCGGGGTCTTCAACAAAACTCTCAACCACACACAAGCTGTCAGTGCTTGCAAAGAAAAACAGAGTTTCCTGATATCGCTCAAAAACAGAGACAAGCTCGAAATTCTCAGAAACGAAGTGTCTAGCACCTACTCACACGCCTGGATCGGCTTAGATGACCTGGTTGCGGAGGGAAACTTTGTCTGGGCTGAGGACTTGACCAAACTGAACAGCTCGTGGAAAACTCAGATTTTCAGACCCAACGAGCCGAACGACGCCTTGGGCAATGAGGACTGTGTTGAATACGTGTCTTCTTCTAGACTTCTCAACGATGAAAATTGTCTATATAGATTCCCTTATGTGTGCGAACAAACGGTTATGTAGATTTGGTCAATTTAAAAAAACAAAACAATCGTAACTTAATTAGTTGTTTTTTTTTTGGCCTTACTAATGAAGGATGTTTTAGCGGGGCTCAATATCTCAAATATTAAGCTCATCTATAAAAAAAAAATAAAAAAAATAATCAGTGTATTTGATTTACAATTAGGAAACAGTCAATGAAAACTAGACACATGAAAAGTCATTTTCTTTTAAACTGAAATACTTGTTGTTACGGGTCCGCATTATCGTTTAAGATAAAAATTGACTTTGTATTTATGTCAACTTAATCTGACTACTATTCATCTTTATGTCAACTTAATCTGACTACTATTCATCTTTATGTCAACTTAATCTGATTACTATTCATTAATGGTATTGGGCACCGATCGTGCTGTGTCTAGGAAAATAGATGTATCGAATAATTTTAAAAGCTTCTTAAGATTTTGTTGAGACTTAAGGCTGATGATGTGACGTATGTAGATGAACGTGAGAGTGCCTGCTACAGGAAACATAAATTTCATATGTTGAGAAATATTTAGCATCCCCCAAAAGCGTATCGATCAGAAGCCGTCTTCATATTTTAATAAGTAAAACAGTGAAGACTGAAAGGTGAGAGAAGAGGAAAGCTTGCCAAGTTGTTTAAATGGGCTCATAACAGCCACACAATCAAAGATTGTGGAGCCAGGATATATTTCAAACAAATCAAAACAATTGCCGGTGACGTAGCTTGACTTCAGGGCACGTACCAAAAAGTGCGCCCCTAACAGACACATCGTTTATACATTGTTGCACTTAACCTCAAAAATTACATTAACATGGTCAGAATAGTTATGAACTATAAGGTCCTATGTATCAGGCTGTATGTTTTGCAATATTTTAAAATTGAAAATGAGGCAGCTAAAGTCATGGAATGGGCCCTGTCACCACTACGGCTACAGGGGGCGTCGCTATAAAGTGACGTGGTGTCGGTATAAATGCAGGGGGGCGCCGGATCCATACCGTGGCCAAAATTTAATGCGGGAAGAAAAACTATCAACATCTAATGCAGGCACAGCGGGGGCACGAAGCCGAAAAAGGACAAACTGCCCCCATAAGTCATGTGACGGCTTAGGCTGGAGGAAGGACAAACTGCCTCCATAAGTCATGTGACGGCTTAGGCTGGAGGAAGGAAATGGCTCGGAGGTTAACTTCCGTCTCAAGGTGTGCCTGGTTCAAATCACGTTCGAGGTAATAATGATAAATTATTAGTCTTATCTTTTTATTTTAAAACACTCATAAATACATATATACTAGCTATTATGCCCGGCAATGCCCGGATAACCGGATATGTATTCATAAAAAATTATCATTCAGCGTTGTTAGTGAACACTGAGTCGAAACCAATTTGCTAAAGTGACCGTCAAAAATTTTCTATAATGAAAAGCCAGATTTGTTATACCATTTGAAAAGGTGCAGCGTTTTCAATTTTATTATTTTGCCCCTCTCCTCCCCCATACCAAAAGAACTTAATCTTTCACATTTTACGGCAGTGAGTATTTTAGATTCGACACCGAACAAATATCAATTAGAAATTTATTTTTTTAACAAAATTTGTTTCTAAATTCCGGACGTTATATTTGTCTTCTCTTCTTTAAAAAAAACAATCATTAATATATTTACATTTTATATTAATATATTAACCTTATATTTTTCTTTTCGTCGAGGAGTAATACAGCATAATTTTTTTTGTCGGGGGAAAGGAGTTGTGTTAGTGCAGGTCTGGATTTATTCCAGCTGCAACATTGGCCTGTATTGAGCTAGTTATTTCATGTCACTTCAACTCATAAAAAGAAAATATATCTTTAATACCGTCATTCGATTGGTCTTTTGATTGGTCCTTTGATTGGTCATTTGATTGGTCCTTTGATTGGTCATTTGCTTGGTCCTTTGCTTGGACCTTGGCCACACAGCTTTATGAGTCATCTTTTTATAAAACGGTTTGTACTGTCATTTATGTCAAGTATTTTGGTTTTTCAATTCGTCACCTCCACACTTTCATAACATTATTTATGTTTTTTACTTTTCTATTTTCTTTTTTCAAATCTTCGATTATTTTTTAAATTTTTTTTTGCACAAATTTTTCCAAAGCTAGAACTATATAAAAAAAAAATTTTTAAAGAACATAATATTTTTTTTTTATATATATAGTTCTAGCTTTGGAAAAAATGTGTGAAAAAAAAATAAAAATAAAAAAAAAAAAAAAAAAAAAATAAAAAAAAAAAAAAAAAAAATAATCAAGATTTTTCAAATCTTCGATTATTTTTTTAATTTTATTTTGCACAAATTTTTGCAAAGCTAGAACTATATAAAAAAAATATTTTAAAGAACATAACATACACAATTTTTTAATTCTTTTTTGTTCTAAAAAACCTCACCAGAATCATTCGACCGGAATCTCTATAATCTTCAAAGTCGATAGTTTTTTAAGTTAAAAGGATTTATTTTTTTTTAAAATCATGTTCATATTTATTAAATAAACAGCGATAATTTAAATATTTAATAATTTAAAATCTTCTTAGATTTGTGCTGAGATTTAAAGCTAAGTCGTTGGGCCTGTAGACGGTAGATGAAAGTGATTGTACAGAAGCTACAGTACCTCGTGTCTATGTTCTGATTTCACGAACGGAAATATGTCCGTGCTGGCGTAAGTAACGGCAAGATGGCTAATGGTTTTCTGTTTGAACATGATGTGACAATGGCTGATCAAACAAATGTCTGCTCGCACACTTTGATTGAGCATTTGTTGATCGCTACAAATCTTTCCATCTGGTCACGTGACGGCTCTGGCTATGATGATAAAATGTGGTAAAGTTTGAAATGTAGCCATGATGTGAAAGCCGTGTTAATCCTAGCGAAACTTGTCATTAAAAATTGAGGCTAAATATTAATTGTATTTTTAAACTAGCATCTTTTGGATTCATCGACATTTTTAAACGTCTTTTCAATTTTTTTTTAATTTAACGTAAAGGATATATTGAGAAATTAAATTCATTAATGTACCTTGATTACTTTTTCGTTATCATTTTTTCTTTTAAAAAGCATCTACGTGCTCAGCACACAAGCGTCAAGAGCAACAACAACAACAACGAAAGCGAATGACTTAGAATCTTTATATACACAATAAAAAAATGTTTGCGAAAATAGGATTTCATTCACGGGAATTGACTTTTTATCTAATGATCTGTAAGTATATCGAGTGACTGAGTAGTCTCCTGTTTTCTTTGTCACTAGTTGAGTATTATTCCAATGACTCATCTTTGGGACTAGGTTAACAAGATATAGACAGACAGTGACATTCGTTTGTCAGGAAGTTTAACCAATTGGATGGTCATCTCTAAGACAGTGTGCCAAGACAGAGTGCCAAGGCGGTATGCCAATACAGTGTGCCGGGACAGTGTGCCAAGACAGTGGGCCAATACAGTGTGCCTGGACACTGTGCGAAGACACTGTGCCGAGACAGTGTGCCAAGACAGTGTGCCAAGACAGAGTGCCAAGACAGTGTGCCAATACAGTGTGCCGAGACAGCGTGCCAAGACCGCGTGGTAAGGAAGTGTGCCGAGACAGTGTGCCAAGACCGCCTGGTAAGGAAGTGTGCCAAGACAGTGTGCCCACACAGTGTGCCAAGACATTGTGCCAAGACCACGTGGTAACGAAGTGTGCTGAGACAGTGTGCCCAGACAGTGTGCCCAGACAGTGTGCCAAGACAGTGTGCCAAGACCGCGTGGAAAGGAAGTTTGCCGAGACAGTGTGCCAAGACCGCGTTGTAAGGAAGTGTGCCGAGACAGTGTGCCAAGACAGTGTGCCAAGACAGCGATGCAAGGAAGTGTGCCGAGACAGTGTGCCAAGACAGAGTGCCAAGACAGTGTGTGCCAAGACAGTGTGCCAAGACAGTGTGGCAACACAGTGTGCTGAGACAGTGTGCCGAGACAGTGTGCCCAGACAGTGTGCCAAGACAGTGTGCCAAGACCGCGTGGAAAGGAAGTGTGCCGAGACAGTGTGCCAAGACCGCGTGGTAAGGAAGTGTGCCGAGACAGTGTGCCAAGACAGTGTGCCAAGACCGCGTTGTAAGGAAGTGTGCCGAGACAGTGTGCCAAGACAGTGTGCCAAGACAGTTTGCCAAGACAGTGTGCCGAGACAGTGTGCCAAGACAATGTACGAAGACAAAGCAAAAAAAAAGACAGTTTACCACGACAGGGTACAAAATGATAGGGTAATAAGGGGAGAGACTGCAATCAGGTTAGCAAAATATAAACTGAGTAAAACAAAGTAGGGTAAAACAAAGTAGAGTTAAACCTCTATTAGGTTTTACCCTACTTTGTTTCACTCATTTTACAAAATGAGAGTATCAAAACTGTAAAAAAAAAAAACATTGTACAAGACAGTGTGACAAGTAAATTTATCAAAGAGCATTAAAAAATAAATTATACTAAGAACAAGTATCAAGACATTTTACAAAGATAGAATTACAAGACAGTATTCCAAAACAGGATATCAAGACAGTATAAAAATGACAGTCTACCAAGACCGGGTATCAAGACAGTACACAAGACATCGTATCAAGAAAGTGTACCTAGACAGTCTACTAAGAAAGTGTATCAAAACAGTGTACAAGAAATTGTATCAGGAAAGTTGACAAGACAGTGTACAAGACAGTGTATCAAGACAGTGTACCGAGACAGTCCATCAAGACAGTGTACCAACAAATATTTAAAACCCGTCAACAATATTTTGCATTTTTTTATATTGAACTTTAATTAAAATTCTTATTGAAAAAAAACGACAAAAATGTTTTTAAAAAAAAATGTTAACTATTATTTTAACTGTAAACATTTGTATATTTGAACGAACCCCCCCCCCCCTTTTTTTTTTAAAAAATTGATTTTGGATGAAACGCGACCACCAAATGACTCATAAAATTAAAAATATTTTTTTAAAAAAAAATGTTAACTATTATTTTAAATTTTAAAATTTTTATATTTGAACGAACCCCCCCCCCTCCTTTTTTTTTTAAAAAAGTGATTTTGGATGAAACGCGACCACCAAATGACTCATAGAATTACAAATATTCATTTCCAATTCAATTTATTTTTATAAAACCTTGATGCAAAACAAGAATAATGATGTGTTTTCTCGTACAAAACCGTCACAGATCCAACAAAAATAATCAAAGGTAACACATCATATCTCACTATAACACATCATATCTCACTATAACACATCATATCTCACTATAACACATCATATCTCACTAACACAAGGCAATTTTTAAAATGCGTGGTTTTTTTTTTGTTTTATAAAAAAAAAAATCAATTGTCCTTTACATTCCTACGGTAAATCTCAAAGATTTTCGCAGATAAGATTGTAGAGCGCCGGACTCACTCAATCCACAAACTACAGTGGTCTGATTGTTTTGGGCCCCTCAATTATCGTGCCATTACCGTGTTTCCGTGCATCAGATAGCAAAAGCTTTCGTTGTTTCTCTAGTTTGTCTTGAAAGGGTTTTGAAAAGGGGATTACTGTACCCGCCAAAGGTTACTTACTGTGTTATTTAAGTCTAGCTGTAGCCCACCAAATATCGGTGACGGATATGTTTGAACTTAACATCTGCTTAAGTTACTTAACAAAACACGAACTCAAGTAACGCACATTTAAGAATCCCAAATTTCGCTACACACCTCCCCCCCCCCGAAATGATACGTCACTGCACACCTTTTCTTTATGTCACGCCCATGAAATATATTAATATTCTGAGGCCCCGACAAATTTTGAATCGAATATTTATTACACCATATTTAAAATGAGACGATTTCGTGTTCCAAAAAGAAAATATTACGCACCTAACGCAGTTGCGTAGTGATAGGGAATTACATTTTGCGCTCCATCCGGAACTGGAATCAGTCACACCACAAGAATAACGTTAAAAGAAAAAAAAATGTTAGTTAAAATTCATTTAGTGCACGAAGTTAGTTTAGATTTAACAACATTGTGTTTATTGTAAGGGAAAAAAAATTTAGCCCCCCCCCCCCCCACTCTTTTTCCAGAAGTCTGTAAATATCTGTTGCTGAAGTGTTTTAGATATCGCTTAAGATCTAATCATGTTTCATTTCCCAGGACTGTCTGCACCCATTGAGTAGGGTTGATACTGAAGGCCTTTAGTGCCACTTTCAGTGAGTCTTTGTAACGCTTATTTTGACTTCCTTGGCAGCGCTTTCCTCTCGTGACTTCTCCGAAGAATATCTGTTTTGGAAGGCGGTGGTCTTCCATTCGGGCTACGTGTCCAATCCAATGGAGTTAAGACTGCATCAGGTTGGTGAAGATACTAGGTAGGTTCGCTCTAGCGAGGACCTCTTTGTCAGGGACTTTGTCTTTCCACCTGATGCCGAGGAGTTTCCAGAAGCAGGTTGTGTGAAAATGATTCAGTTTTTTGGCGTGACCCTTGGAGACTGTCCACGTTTCACATGCGTAATGCTATGTCGAGAGGACTGATTCGCTATAGACCTTGATCTTCGTTTCTCGTCTGATACCTCTCATTTCCCAAACAGAGCCTGCAAAATATGGCACTAACTTTTCTGAGTCTGGCATTCATTTCATCATCCATGACGACGGATCTGGAGAGAGTGCTGCCCAAGTAAGTAAATGTATTCACCGGGTTGAGACGCTGTCTGCTGATGGTGAGTTTGGGTTCAAGGTAGAGCTTATTGGGAGCTGGCTAAATAAGCACCTAAGCCAAAGTTGTTGCAGGCCTTAGAGAAGATATCAACGATGTGTTGCATGACGGCTTCTGAGGCAGCGTTGAGGGCACAATCGTCCGCAAACAGAAGCTCATTGATTCTCTTATGTTTGACCTTGGTTATGGCTTGAAGACTCATAAGGTTGAAGACTGATCCATCAGTGCGAAACAGAACTGGCAAGCCCCTGGATTTCCTGAACGCATCAGACAGCATTTCAGAATTCACTTGCTCCCACACCCTTCAGCTCTTACTATAATATAATAATGGTTATACATCCACGAACAATGTGTCGCACGTGGAAAATGTTAAAATTTCGCGATTATGAAACCTTTGAATCCTATTTTTTTGTATGGTAACTACAAATTACTATGTAATCCACAGGTAACATCCCCTCCATTACATCTTCTCAACAAATCATTCAAATCAGCTCCACAACTCCATTCTACCGCTGTCAAGCTCAAAAGGCCGACCTTGTACCACGTCAACATTTCTGGACTGACCGATCAATTATTTCCTGCTGGCAGACATCCCTGCAGCTCTTTCCAGATCTCAGAATTTTTAAGTTCAACTCCAAAACAGGGACGTGTACACCTGGCTCAAACTTCATTGCGGTAAACCAACGCCAATTTCCCGAAGAAGCGATCTACATCAAGCTAGAATGTGACACGAAGAATGGGTTCCAGTTGAAACAGTTGAGAGAAACCAAGGCCTGCCTACGGTTATTTAAAGAGCACCTCAGCTACAATAGAGCCGACGCCTCGTGTGGACTACACCAAGCGTTTCTCGTGTCTGTAAAAAATGTGGAAAAGTTAGAGATTATTAGACAGGAAGGCTTCGATTTCTGGGTCGGGGCGGATGATATTAAAACCGAAGGAAGTTTTGTTTGGAAAGAGGATTCCTCAGTCATGATAAAAGACTTAGTAAGGTTACTCTTTGCACCAGGAGAGCCCAATAATACAGCAAACAAAGAAGACTGCGCGCATTATCATAATAGAACACAATTATTGAATGATCGAGATTGTTCAAAACGTATGTATTACTTATGTGAGCAAAGAATAGAGTTGGCTTAGCATTTCAATTTTTTGTATTACAGACGTACATTGTTTCCCCATTTAACAGTGTCCTATGAACAAAAAGCTAACGTTAAAGACAACATAGTAAGTCGTTGTGATTGCTGAAATCACTATTTCATTACTCCCGAATGTGTAATGGCCGGGCCTTTTTCTTAAAATCTATTTTTTTGTTTTTCAATTCCAATTTTTTTTCTTTTAAGGCATTGAACACTGAAGCGTAAAATTTAACACACCTGAAGCTCTAGTCGCTTAACAACATATTCAAGATTGGCCAATATTTGATTCATCTATTTTAAAATAATATGCCAGCTGGATTTCCATAAGAAACGAAAAGAACAAGTTGCCGGCGTAACTCAGTTACGTAATCCAAAAACTAAATTTCATAACTGAAAATGACAAAGTTGTTTCAGAGAATATGATCTTTAGCTATGCCCTGACGAAACGATATTCTTTTGATTTTATGTTATTAATAATGAACATCTACTCTGTATAACTATTTCTTTCTCCTTCTCTCTCTCTTTGTCTCTCTCTCTCTCTCTCTCTCTCTTTGTCTCTCTCTCTCTCTCTCATAATATCTTCTTCTTTCTTTCTCTCTCTCTCTCTATCCCGCTCTTTCACTCTCTCCCACTTTTTCTACGTTGCTCTTTTAACTTTCTTGTTTTTAATAATTGTGTTTAAATTTGTTGTTTTTTACATTGCTGCTTTGAACATTGTAGTTTTTATCATTTTTTAGCATTGTGTTTTTTACCATTGTTTTTTTAACATTATTGTTCTAGCATTGTTGTTATAACATTGATTTTTAACGTTGTTTTTCAACATTTTAAAAAAAAAATATTTTAACCTTGTTTTTTTTAACGTTGGTATTAAATTTTTTGACAGTGATTTCTTAACATGTATTTAAATGTTTGTAAAACTGACATTGGTATCGATACTAGTACTCATAAAGTGATTGATGCTGTTGTGATGATTGATATCAATCTTTTCTTTTTTCAATCGTCTAATGGCTTTGATAGCACTGGTGGGTTTTTTCTCCATAAATTGTTATCATATTTATTTTTTATGATAAATGTGTCTACCAGAGTCCTCGGCACATAAAAGAGCAAGTTTTAAAATGCAATGTTGTTGTTGTTGTTTTGTGTGTGTAATTAGTGTCAAGCACGAATCTATGTTAAAGGCTGACGCAATATAAACGTTCTCTTCAAAATTTAAGAAATGTAAGACTGTATCAAATTTAAAAAAACAGTCGATAATCGGCTGAGTTTTTGAACTAATCAATAACAAATCTCAAAAGCGATATCCAGCAAAAGGTCAGTGTTGAGACCCGCTGTTCCTCACCACTTTGAGACCCACTTGCTCACACTCTCTCCATGACTACCACACGTGAGACTGCACACATAGGCTGGGCCTAACATTGCCAACAATGGAAATTAACCTGGTCACCTTGACCGTGACGCAACTGAAACAATGAGCGTTTTGTCAAGGCGTACCCACGCTGACGCTATCTATACGGTATATATGGGCGCGCACGACACTACCCGCCCCTTTCACCTGTAAATTTTGCAGCAGAGCCTGTCTAGCTATTGTGCTGAAGATTTGCTCAATTATAATTGGCTAGGTTAGTTGTCTTGAAGTTTAATGTGTAAGATTTTATTTAGAAATGTTAGTATTGCTAGTAGCGTATGATCAATGATGTTATTCGAATGTCTAAGTTATGTCTTGTGTGTTGCATTTATTATGCCGATTTCTAGCCAGTATATTATAGACCAGTTGAGTTGAGTTGGAGTCAGCCAGTTAGTTGCTATACTAACACTGACAGCGTCTATGAAGGATTCAAGAGTAGAGTGGGCTTAAGTGAGAAGACTTTGGACTCCCGCCAGCAGCTCAGGCCGTGTGTGCCCACCGTTAGAGTCTACACCCATTACGTACCAGACTGCGCAGTGACAAGCGATAGAGGGGTAAACAAACAAGACTACCTCTGCTCTGTGTGTGTGTGTGACGTGGGGCTCACCTGAGGACAAGATAACCAGCCATAGGTAAATTAGTACCTAGCAGTTAGTATTAGACTGTATACCTAGTTGTTCTTTGTATGATTATGTTATGTGGAATACCATGTAGTCTATGAATTTAGTCCTTTCGTTAATTGTTATTAAATATTTATTATTCGTGGGATAAACCACCTGTATTTTTATAGTTATAAATTGATAGCATTAATAGAATTGAGCAAACGAAAGAGGATAAGAAACGTGTGAGTTTACATTATATTAGTATTGAAATTCTGCAAACATGCAATAATTACATCAGCTTTAGTATTTAAATCAACATCTCTCTTCATATATCCCTCTTTCTATCTCCTAGAAATATTGCAACGAGAACTCTAAAGTAATTAACCTTCTTCTACTCTCTAAATCGGTGTTTCCCAAAGTGGTGGTCTGCGGTCCGGTACCGGTCCACGAGCTTAATGCTGCCGGATCGCACAACATGTGACAAGAAACTACAACAAAAGTTAATCAAAGCTAAACAGCCAGAACAAAAAAAACAAGATACAAATGACTGTCCTTTGGAATGGGCTGATAGCGGATTTAAAAAAAGGAAATATTTTATGAAATACTTTGTGTTCCAAACTAAAAATAATTTAATAAATCTTGCACCGGACGCTGGTGTAATGGGAACCTTGTTCCACCAATCGGCTCAGTTAAAAACATTAGGGAAAATTTGTTCTAAATCAATGCCTGCACAAATTTGTATTATTATTACAGAAGCAGTAAAATAAAAAACATTCATATGTAGCTGATGGGAACTCGACTATGAGAGAAAGTAAATTTTGATATTCATAATGACTGTATCTATTTTTTTTTCACTACGGTAGTTACCACTTTTTTTTAACATTGTATTTTTTTTAACGTTGGTATTGATTTTTAACATTACAAAAAAAAAAATCATTTATATTAACTTCGCTTTTGTTCGTGGGTGGCTAAATCTTCGGTCGGATAATTGACCCTTTTACCTTCATCCTATCGAGCTGAAACTTGGCACACAGACTTATTGCCGATGACAACGAATTCTTTCAATTATTCAGTACCCCTCTCCCTAGCCCCAACTCCAGAAAATCCGTTATTATTTCTGCCTTTTTAAGGGGACCATGAATGAAATAAAATTCCCGATAACTGCGCTAAATGAGATTCTTTTTTTAAAAAAAAGATAAAAAGTGCGTTTGGTGCATAATAGCTTCTTCTTTTTTTCTGAAATAGTTTGTGAAATAAATTTGCAGGTGTAAAAGCTGGTGGGTCATTACGAAATTTATAGTTCAGGGGCGTGACAAAAATGTTCTTTAGCGAGCCCTGGTTTTTTGCTTTTTTGCTGTTGATTTTTTTTTTTTTTTTTTTTGTTTTTTTTTTTTTTTTTTTTTTTTGGGGGGGGGGGGGGACTAATTGGTATTCTTATAAAGGGGCGTTACTTTTATGCATGTTTCACAAAATTTTCAGCTCCACCCCCAATGCTCGATATTACAATTTATACTGGATATCCCTAAAAAAAGACGTTTTTTTTTTCCTCGTATGTTTAATTAGATCTACCACCAGATGTTGTGACCAACTTAAATTGTGCTCATTTCAACTTGTATCGAGCTAAGGATTTTAATAGGCCACGTAATTTTTTAAGCTGCAATTTTCTTTTTTTGGGGTTGTTTTAATTTTTTTTAAACATTTACTGTATTAAATAGTTGGAATATGAACATTTTTCCCTGAACTTGTATTCACAAAATAATGGTCGCTGTTGTGATAAAAGTGATTTCCTTTTGTGATTCTTTTCTTGCCATTCTTATGGTTTTTAAAGACATGCTGTCGTTGTTTGTTTTTGTTTTTGTTTTTTTTTTTTTTTTGGGGGGGGGGTTTGTCTCTATTAATTTTTTAATTTATTAATTTNATAACAGATGAGATAAAACAGCTGAAATAACAGATGAGATAAAACAGCTGAAATAACAGATGAGATAAAACAGCTGAAATAACAGATGAGATAAAACAGCTGAAATAACAGATGAGATAAAACAGCTGAAATAACAGATGAGATAAAACAGCTGAAATAACAGATGAGATAAAACAGCTGAAATAACAGATGAGATAAAACAGCTGAAATAACAGATGAGATAAAACAGCTGAAATAACAGATGAGATAAAACAGCTGAAATAACAGATGAGATAAAACAGCTGAAATAACAGATGAGATAAAACAGCTGAAATAACAGATGAGATAAAACAGCTGAAATAACAGATGAGATAAAACAGCTGAAATAACAGATGAGATAAAACAGCTGAAATAACAGATGAGATAAAACAGCTGAAATAACAGATGAGATAAAACAGCTGAAATAACAGATGAGATAAAACAGCTGAAATAACAAAGTGACGTACCTTGGTGGAAATTCAGCCCAGGGGCGTTGTCCCAAAAATTGGGTCTCCGCCCCAACACGCAGGCCTGTATTTCGTTATGATGGTTAAATAGTATTAACAAAAGTGGCAGCTGGGGCGATTGCCTCCCACCACCCACAGACGTCACCTCCGGCTGAGGTACCCACTGCGCATCGCCAGTTTTAACCTCAAAAAGCACCTCTGCAAACATCCAATAACTAGATCAGCTTTAGTGTTTACATTAACATCAAGAAAGACATTTTTTCTTTGGAAATAATAGCTTGTTTTTGTTTGTTTGTATATTTGTTTATTTATTTATTTATTCGTTTGTTTTTTTTGTTGTTTTTTTTTTATTTGGACATACAAGACTTCATCTGGTTTCAGATTATTATACTAAATAAATTTTGTTTCATAAGTTTACATTTTAAAAGTCGGATTTAATCAATTGAAGACTTGATGCGGTGCCTTTGAAAACAACAACAACTTGACTTTGTATTGTCCAGTGGTGTAAAGAAAACATGGCTCTTTTTTTATTTCATTTTTTTTTAAACGTGTAATACAATAATTATGCTTATAAATTGAAATGACCCGTAGAATGTTAAAATAACGTTATTATTGTGTGCCGTAATAAGGCTGAACACCTACGATGCGTTAGGAAGACCGAACTTACTTGCGCTTATAAATGTCCATCGGGTTCTTTCTTTTTGAAATACCAAAGTTCTCATCTGACATCAAAAAACAGGTTGGTTTTTTTTTTTTCATATCGGCAAACAAACGATTTTATTTAGTTCCTTCATTAGACACATTTTTGAAAAAGTAAGTCAATTCAATTTACCTAAAATCCTTCATAAATTAAAGAAATGAATGAATAACAGAAATACAAGAAAGACTATCGGCCGGAAACAGGACATACTTTGACAGAAAATATTGAAAAGTCAAAATATTATTTTAAAAAAGAAAGAAAACTATTTATAAAACTGTAATATGACCAGTTGTAACATAATGCAAGTGAAACTTGGACCATAAAAAACTGAAGAATACCTATTTAACACATGAGAAAGAAAAGTTCTTCAAAAAATATATTGACCAAATAGGGATGAATGTGGATGGAGAATACGAATTAAACAGGAGTTGTATAGACTGTATGAGAAGTCCACGCTAGTAGCAGAAATAAAAAGGACAAGCTAAGCTGGGCGGGACACTTAGAAAGAATGCCAAAATGACAGAGGCGTGGAGAGGGTGCACCACTTAGAAAGAATGCCAAATGACAGAGGAGTGGAGAGGGTGCACCACTTAGAAAGAATGCCAAATGACAGAGGAGTGGAGAGGGTGCACCACTTAGAAGGAATGCCAAATGACAGAGGAGTGGAGAGGGTGCACCACTTAGAAGGAATGCCAAAATGACAGAGGAGTGGAGAGGGTGCACCACTTAGAAGGAATGCCAAATGACAGAGGAGTGGAGAGGGTGCACCACTTAGAAAGAATGCCAAAATGACAGAGGAGTGGAGAGGGTGCACCACTTAGAAAGAATGCCAAAATGAAAGAGGAGAGGAGAGGGTGCACCACTTAGAAAGAATGCCAAAATGACAGAGGAGTGGAGAGGGTGCACCACTTAGAAAGAATGCCAAAATGACAGAGGAGTGGAGAGGGTGCACCACTTAGAAAGAATGCCAAAATGACAGAGGAGTGGAGAGGGTGCACCACTTAGAAAGAATGCCAAAATGACAGAGGAGTGGAGAGGGTGCACCACTTAGAAAGAATGCCAAAATGACAGAGGAGTGGAGAGGGTGCACCACTTAGAAAGAATGCCAAAATGACAGAGGAGTGGAGAGGGTGCACCACTTAGAAAGAATGCCAAAATGACAGAGGAGTGGAGAGGGTGCACCACTTAGAAAGAATGCCAAAATGACAGAGGAGTGGAGAGGGTGCACCACTTAGAAAGAATGCCAAAATGACAGAGGAGTGGAGAGGGTGCACCACTTAGAAAGAATGCCAAAATGACAGAGGAGTGGAGAGGGTGCACCACTTAGAAAGAATGCCAAAATGACAGAGGAGTGGAGAGGGTGCACCACTTAGAAAGAATGCCAAAATGACAGAGGAGTGGAGAGGGTGCACCACTTAGAAAGAATGCCAAAATGACAGAGGAGTGGAGAGGGTGCACCACTTAGAAAGAATGCCAAAATGACAGAGGAGTGGAGAGGGTGCACCACTTAGAAAGAATGCCAAAATGACAGAGGAGTAAAGAGGGTGCACCACTTAGAAAGAATGCCAAAATGACAGAGGAGTAAAGAGGGTGCACCACTTAGAAAGAATGCAAAAATGACAGAGGAGTGGAGAGGGTGCAACACCAAAAACCCCACAGCAAAGTGGCTCAAAGACAGATCATGGCTCAGACGGATGGATGATGTGGAAAAAGATCTACAGCAGCTTTGAATTTCAAGAATGGAAAAGAAAAGCATCAGTAAGGTCTGAGTGGAATGTTTAGCCAATGCCCTAAATAGGCTGTAGTGCCACAGGGATGGATATTGGTTAATGAGACACACACATTCATTTAAGTATAATTATTACATTTCTATTATATGTATTTATATATATAGCTCTATATCGTACCTAAACATGTGTATTATTGCTGTACTGATGAAAGTATTTCCCAAAACTTTTCTTTCCATATGATGTGCAACCACTATTGAAGCTTAACCTAAGGTGTTTTAATTACACAAATTATGTGTGTCTTATTAATCTAATTAAGTGCTTTATCGCAGTCCAACTATCTTAAAATTAGTTAATTCTAGTTATTTCATTACTATTGATACAAATTTCATGTCTATGCTAGCTGAGTATCACAAATGCAAAAAAAAATTTCTATCAGTTCATTTATGTTAATTCCACGATTCTACGATTGTGATCCATTCACTACACGCTGGGCCATCACCTTGGAAATTCTGGGACCCAGGTAGCTGACTGAGTTCGCGCCCTTTCATGTTTCAAACTTGTGCGTAAATTTTAAAAACTCGAAAATGGGTGGGCCCCTGTCTAAATCGGGCCCCCACACAAGTGCCATGGCTGTCCCCTCCCTCCCCCCCCCCTGGTGTGAGCTTTCTGGACCACAATCTTAATATCTCATTCCATTTTGTTTTTCTCTCCTTATCTTTTTTTTTTAACAACGTAATTCATCAAATAGTGTCATTTTTTTTCTTTTTTTTTAACAACGTAATTCATCAAATAGTGTCATTTTTTTTTTTTTTTTTTTTAGTGTCATTTTTTTTCTTTTTTTTTTAACAACGTAATTCATCAAATAGTGTCATTTTTTTTCTTATTTTTTTAACAACGTAATTCATCAAATAGTGTTATTTTTTTCTTTTTTTTTAACAACGTAATTCATCAAATAGTGTCATTTTTTTTCTTTTTTTTTAACAACGTAATTCATCAAATAGTGTCATTTTTTTCTTTTTTTTTTAACAACGTAATTCATCAAATAGTGTCATTTTTTTTCTTTTTTTTAACAACGTAATTCATCAAATAGTGTCATTTTTTAATTTTTTTTTTATATTTTAATTCAGTTTTTTTCTTTATTTAATTTTTTTTTTTTTTTTTTTTTTATCTTCTTTATTCTTTATTTTTTTTTTTTTTTTTTTTTTTTTTTTAACAATTTAATTCATCAATTATTTTTTTTTTTTTTTTTTTTTTTTAACAACGTAATTCATCAAATAGTGTCATTTTTTTTCTTTTTTTTAACAACGTAATTCATCAAATAGTGTCATTTTTTAATTTTTTTTTTACATTTGAATTCAGTTCTTTTCCTAATTAAATTTTATTTTCATTTTTTTTTTTAACCTAGTAAATTTTTCGTTCCCCTCACTCCATCTTTTAATTTTTCTCCTTCATTTTTTTTAATTATTTATTTTTTTTTAAAGCTTAATTCAGTTTTGAACATTCCAATTACATTTTAGTTCCCCGACCCGAAGCTCTAGCTCAAATGAAAGCACTATGAAGACATTACTCGACCAAGCGTTAAAGGCAAACAGCACGCAATCTGAAACTTATTGCGTGATAGAAATTCCTTTCGGTTGTGCGCACTTAGCCCACAGGAAATCAATAAAATTACATCAGTTTTGAAACTATCCATTACGGGCAGTGTTTGCGTGCAGCCTTTAGAATAAGAGGCGACTCTTTTAATAAAAGGAAGTAACTTACATTTTAAATAATTTTTTTTTTTAAAAATGTATTAAGATGTAGTGTTTCGCTTAAGTTATCAGCCTGGCAATAGTTTAAAGAAAAGCTTTCAATCTTTCCATTTTTTTAATTTGGTTGATTATTGGCTTAAAATCGTTCTTATATTTGGTTAAGAAATCAATGGTCGGGATATCCTTTAATTTCCCTTTGCAGTTGTTTGAGATTTTTTTTTCATAAAAAAAAGAATTTATAAAGAACTATATACATTTAAATTAACTTTGTTGTAATTGTGACACCAGGCATGTCTGTTGCTATGGCAGATTGCTGGACGAATGTAAATGAATAACATTGGATATTACGGGTTTTAAGTCTTGACATCGCAAAAAGTACTTGACATTTATAAAATTTAAATCTTCCCCTCCCCCTCCCCCACCCGTTAACTATCCGTCTATAAATTGTGACCGGTTTCAATACCTTCATTAAATGACACATTAGCCAAGCCGCGCGAGTTCAAATCTTAAACGGTATCATGAATTTGAAACTAACCCGTGGCTCTGGGGTGTTGTCGGACTTCTTCATCTCTGGATATTTAATCATTTGTAAGTATTTGTTCTAGACTTTAAGGAACAATAAACAGTAGTTATTACTCGATAAGTTGCAATCAAATTAGAAATGAATGATACGCATAATTTGTTGGTAAGGTCCTTGCCGACACTTAGCACAATTAATTCCTACGATTTTTACGATGTGCCATTTAGGATCTTTTTTTTTCCCATTGCAATTGGTTTCTCATTTCTGTTGCTTTTCGCCTTAAAAGTTATTTCTTAGGTTGTTTACCAGATTTCAAGCAGTATTAGTGAGGTAAGTGAGGTAAGTTAGGTTACTGGGGTAAGTGAGGTAAGTGAGGTGAGGTAAGTGAGGTAAGTTACGTAAGTGAGGTGAGTGATGTAAGTGGGGTAAGTGAGGTAAATGAGGTAAGTGACGTAAGTGAGGTGAGTGGGGGTAATAGGGTAAGTGAGGTAATTGAATTAAGTGACGTAGCTGAGGTATGTGACGTAAGTGAGATGAGTCAGGTACGTGACGTGAGTGGGGTAAGTGAATTAAGTGAAGTAAGTGAAGTAAGCGAGGTAGGTGAGGTAAGTGACGTGAGTGAGGTAAAAGGGCTCAGTAAAGAATGTACTCTTACACACCTGGATTAACCGTGTCAGCGACCAGTAACGAAATTTTCGCAACGTCACAAGATTTAATCTGGCCGCTAAAAAGTATCAATTTTATTTAATACGATTTAAATAATAAACTCGCCTTCTTGTTTAGGCTTGAACACAGCTAATGTGGCACAGAAGTAGTTCATTTAAAACGAAACAAAAAATAATTGAGTGATGATAAAGAGTCGACGATAGCGATGACATAAGTTCCAGGGATACTTTTTTTTAAGCGCATTCTTATATTATTATCTCTAGCTTACTTTGGTCTTTATGAAGTTATCACATAAATTACTTTACTCTCATGTAGCAACAAGTCATTTTATACAAAGGCGATGGTGTAAAACCACTCCATAAATTACTTACGATGAGCAGTGGAGCTACACGTAATTGAATGCAAAGACGGTGGTATGAAGTCATCCCATGCTCTCCTTACTGTGAACAGGGGAGCGAAAAGTTATTGTATACATAGGCGATGGTATGAATGAATAACAGAGGACAAATCCAATATTTTCCTATTTCAAAAGAACAAATAAATAAATAATAGTTTGAACTTGATAGATAATGTAAGAAATTAGGTTTTCTATCAAAAGTTTTTATAAATGTTTAGACCATAAACATCACTGTTTGACTTTTTTTCGCCAGATATCTTTCAAAGAGTCTCCACAGCTCAAATCGTCGTAGCCTCACATTCGTCTGTCAGTTTCTATCGGTACCGAGATTTGAATGTTGGACTATCAAGTTCCAATGAATCCTGGAGTGAGACGTCCGACGTCTCGTGCGCACTGACCATCAGAAACATTTACCCCGAGGCGCGTAGCTTTATGTTCAACCGACAAACCCTGGAATGCGCCCCAGGTCTGTACGTGCGTGCCAACAGCAATTCTGAAACTTCTCGTGACGACCTGTACAACAAAGTCAACTGCGATGTAACAAAGGGCTTTAGAATCTTTGCAAACGGTACCTCGGTAGCATGTCTTGGATTTTTCAACTACTCGGTGAACTACACGGCCGCCGACACGGCATGCGGCTCCCGCGGCTCTTATTTGGTGTCCGTTAAAACTGCAGATAAGCTCAACATGCTTAGGAAAGAGATGCCCTGGGGAACAGAAACGTGGATCGGACTGGATGACCTCTCAAAGGAAGGAACTTATGTTTGGAAGGAGGATAACTCATCCCTTACCCGCGAGGACATGAGACTTCTCTTAAAAAATGATGATTCGACCACGGCCTTTGGTAATCAAGACTGCGTTCTGTACGCATGGGGGTTAAGTGACGGTCTCAGATGTACCCTTTGTTCGAAACTGCTGCCATATGTGTGTGAAATATATTTTTGATTTAAATATTTTATGGTGCAAAAATAAATGCATAAATAAATGTTAAATTTATGCTTTAGGAACCAATGGATCGTGAAACGAGAACAGCTGTCCACTTGTAAAAAATGTATGGTTGTATCTGTCTTCAAATTATTGTTCATCAATTTTAAAATATAATTTTATTCTTTACGTTGTCTAACATTTGATTGTTATTATAAGGAAATAAAAATGAATAGAATATTATGAAGTTTTTAAATGTTAAACTAGACATACTTAAGTAGAAAAATTTTTTTCCATTTAAGTCTTACTTAAACTTACTTAAAATAATTACTTAAACTTTCTGGATAGAATTTCGTAAACGTACTTCAGATATCTTTTAAGCTACTCTGAGACTTACTAAACTTTCTAAAAATATTAACATAATCTTATTAAAAGACTTACTAACACTTACTTAAGATTTACTTAGACTTACTTAAAATTTACTTAAACTTAGTTAAGATTTAATTTAACTTACTTAAGATTTACTTAAACTTACTTAAGAATAACATAAACTTACTTAAGATTTACTTAATCATACTTAAGAGATTAACTTTGCTTACAGTTAAAATTTCAGTGATTACGGTAAGAATATATTCGATATCGTAATTTGAAGCGGCACCGAATAACCCTTAAGGTTAACCTGGCACTTGGCCATGCACCCCGCGCCTAGATAAAGGCCCTGACATAAAGGTTCCATTTTTTTTAATATATATATTTTTTTAAATGTATCATTATCCTAAAAGTACTTGTAGTGACGCCATCCATAACATCTCCGTACTAGTTAAGGGTCGTTCGTACCTTACATCACGCTAAAAAATGACCGTTTTAGACCCCTTTCCCCCCCTGTCAC
>CAXITT010001277.1:0-28826 GCA_964033795.1 Lymnaea stagnalis | reverse complement strand
CACAAAGTGTCACGAATTCTCGACCCCCCTCCCCCCTCCCCTCTATCACAAAGTGTCACGAATTCTCGACCCCCCTCCCCCCTCCCCTCTATCACAAAGTGTCACAAATTCTCGACCCCCCCCCGCCCCCCTGCCCCTCTGAGCGTGACGTTATTTGCGAAACGACTCCTTATAAAATTAATCGCACAAAGACGTAAATAAGGCGAACAAGCACTGCTGACAAATGTTCCAAGGACTGTGATCATTAAACATCTGCTCTTGACTTAAGTTAACATACGACAGCGGGAATGGAAGGAACCAGTTAAACGTCTGCTCTTGACTTAAGTTAACATACGACAGCGGGAAATGGAAAAAAAAAAGAAAGATTTTCGTATCCACACATTTAAATCATCTCTTGTTTGCTTGATGTAATTGTACATGATATAATCATGGATGTGATTTAAACAACTGATCTTTCCTATTGGTATGTGAATCGTTTCTATCAAACGTGGTACATGCAAAGCCTAATGGACTAAAGATGTATTTAAGCAAAAGTACGTCACAAAATTCAAAGCGCATAGCAACAGCTACACAGTTAATCTCCACACCAAAACACGCATCCATTGAACAAATCATATCTCATTCATCTTCCGCTTGAAAAACAGGAAAAAAAACTTTTTTTTTGGTGGGTTGGGGGGGCGGGTTGTGGGTGGGGGTTGGTCTGAAAATTTGATAAAATTTGTTGTCGTCGGCATCGAGTCTATATGCCAAGTTTCAGCTCGATAGGATGACGGGAAGTAGATCAGTTATTATTTCAAAACACGCATCCATTGAACAAATCATATCTCATTCATCTTCCGCTTGAAAAACAGGAAAAAAAACTTTTTTTTTGGTGGGTTGGGGGGGGGGGGTTGTGGGTGGGGGTTGGTCTGAAAATTTGATAAAATTTGTTGTCGTCGGCATCGAGTCTATATGCCAAGTTTCAGCTCGATAGGATGACGGGAAGTAGATCAGTTATTATTGCCTTCCTATACAGCAGCGGTTCTCAACCTGTGGGTCGCGACCCCTTAGAAATGTGTTGCTCAGCACAGTTGTCCAAATGAGAAGCTATTTTATTTATTTTTTAAATTAACGAAAATTTCTATCAATTGTATCATAAATATTTTATAAACTCTAAACTTTGAAAGCTTTTCTTTTTAAGAAAACTGAAAAGGTATCGTACTGCAGTTAAAAAACAGTGACCGCTGCAAAAATTGTTCATAGTTTGTTACAAAGATGACAGTAATTTTTAGAACAAATCAACAAAAAATCGTCTCCCATATTCAAATAATTCATTCACGACGATAGTTTTTGGAAAGTCTTTGTGTCCTTCTGATCAATCAGTTATGTGTACTTGAGAAAACCATTTGAAAGACTTCATCACCACGCGAAACATCGATCATTCGATCTCGTTATCTTCACTGGAGTGAAATAAAATCCATGAGACGAATAGAAATACAGTAATACCTCGAATTTTCAAGGGTTAGGTTCCATAACCCGTCGCGTAACAGTAGAGAATCGCGAATGCTTGGCACGATTCACTAAAAATGCTAATAAATGCTTATTTTCTAGTGCTTAACCCATAAATCACGCTGCCAAGGCAATGAAATTCAATTTTAAAAGGGATTCTTAGACATTCCCTTTAAAAATGTAAAGATTTGGGGTCAAAATATAGCACTGTATCACCTAATGGCTATTCGCCAAACTAACACATGTACACTACCTTATACTTATGTGACCCCAGCAGTTTACTATTTAATCCTCTACGGATTATCTTTTTAAAAAACGTATAAAATTCACATAAAAAATTAAACATAAAAATATCTGAAGTGATTTTCGAGTTTGGTTCAAATTTCGCAGATGTGAGAAAAAATTGCGAATGCTAATTAGTTCGTAAATCTTGAAATCGCAAATCTGAAATGCTAATGGACAAAATATTACTGTATTGAGCACCGCTGATCACTTGAACTGCACTGTATTGAGCACCGCTGATCACTTGAACTGCACGCGTTGATCATCAGTCTGGCACATCTAGACACGTATCCTAGGTTTTTTTTTAAAGTTTTCAAACAGTCTGCACTGGCTACTGTTCTCACAAGAAAGGTGGGTGAAATATTTCACAGATACCAATGTTGCAATATCTATACGCCCTGATGGCGTCTTGGCTGCTCTGGGACACCCTACAACAAAAGAGTAAGTATCATTGCTTTTTTTCCTTTTTTTTTTTTTTTTTAGTTTTGTGGTGTTTTCTTTTTCTCTAAACGAACGTACTTGATTTAAAATCAGAAATAACATATCTTAGTTAACAGTCTAATCCACGATCCACTTGAGCACTGCAACCAGGAGGCTGGGAATTTAATAATACAAAATGTAACTCACACACTAGGGGAAACCAAAGATATCACCAAAAATAAAAACATCAACAACAAAACAACTGGATTTCTGACTAAGTACTCTTCAACTGCAGCAACAACAACAAAACAACTGCCGTTCTGACTAAGTACTCTTCAACTGCAACAACAACAACAAAACAACTGGCGTCTTGACTAAGTACTCTTCAACTGCAACAACAACAACAAAACAACTGGCGTTCTGACTAAGTACTCTTCAACTGCAACAACAACAACAAAACAACTGGCGTTTTACTAAGTACTCTTCAAATGCAACAACAACAACAAAACAACTGGCGTTCTGACTAAGTACTCTTCAACTGCAACAACAACAACAAAACAACTGGCGTTCTGACTAAGTACTCTTCAACTGCAACAACAACAGCAAAACAACTGGCGTTTTGACTAAGTACTCTTCAACTGCAACTACAACAACAAAACAACTGGCGTTCTGACTAAGTACTCTTCAACTGCAACAACAACAACAAAACAACTGGCGTTCTGACTAAGTACTCTTCAACTGCAACAACAACAACAAAACAACTGGCATTTTGACTAAGTACTCTTCAACTGCAACAACAACAAAAAACAACTGGCGTTTTGACTTAGTACTCTTCAACTGCAACAACAACAACAAAACAACTGGCGTTCTGACTAAGTACTCTTCAACTGCAACAACAACAACAAAACAACTGGCATTTTGACTAAGTACTCTTCAACTGCAACAACAACAACAAAACAAGAAACAAAAACAAAACAAAAAAAGAAATTGAGAAAGAACAAGATATAAACTTAACTGACAGTAGAGATAGTTAACATTGTCAGTACTGAATATAGGAATAGTCCAAAAACAAATCCTACGTCCGACGACGACTTTTGTTACAAAGCACATGATAAGATCGATTTTTTTCCCCCGTGATTGTGATTAGCCACACGAAAAAAGTTCTTTCATTGTTCTACGGAGGATTGAACAGCTCCCCCAATCATGAGGTATCCACCACAACAGCTCCCCAATGATTGAGGCATCCACCACAACAGCTCCCCAATCATGAGGTATCCACCACAACAGCTCCCCAATCATGAGGTATCTTTTCAATCGAGAGATGGCAGATCTTGTATGAGCTAGACTGTTGTTTCCACGTGTGTGTGTCTAAACATTGCCTAAAGTGTCATGTGGGATAGACGGGACGCTGACTTCCAAACTGGTTCAGTGAAAACCCTACGCCGCATTGCCCCGGACGAGAAATGTCGTGCCCCTGATCAACTCTTTAGAAGCCGTGACACCGGTGCGAATTTGCGTTTATTGGTTCATTTAAAAACATTCCAGCCAAGTTTAAAATCTTTCAAACTTTTTCTTTTTTAATCACGACTAGCTTTCAGAACCATACAAAATAGATAACAATGAATAAAAACTTATTTTATTTATTATTATTTGCCCATTATGCTAAATATGATTGGGTACCTTCTGCTTACTTTTGACGATATTACTAAACTTAACTAAGCAGTCCTCACCGCAGTATAGCAGCCTTTCATTTCTCTCATTGTTTTTATATATATTTACTTGCTTTAACAATTTTTGTTTCCTGTCAATCTATATCTGACAGTTTTGGATTTTAATGCTGTACTTTTAAATATTACAGTCATACCCACTAGAAACAACTTGCCAAGTTTGTATGACTACATGTTCTTCCGCTGTCAACAATGCTACTATAAACCAGCACACAACTATCCAGGTTGGACGGACAGCTCCGTCATCTCGTGCGGGATTAAAACGCTCCGACTTTATCCGGACAGTTTCAGCTTTAGCTTTAATCCCGTCTCTAATGTATGCACCCCGGGATTAAACACGGAGGCCGGACGGACATGGGCCAATCAGGTCTTCAACATGGTGGTATGTGACGCCTCTAAAGGATTACAGATCTTTACCTCAGGAAAGTCGATGTCCTGTCTTGGATGGTTTAATAATTATGTGACGTACTTCGAAGCAGAGGATGCCTGCAGGTCAAAGGGAGGTTATCTGATGACACCAAAGACAATGGATAAAGTAGCGATGCTTCTCCCCTTGGTCACCGAGCGGGCTTGGGTCGGCCTGGACGACACAAAACAGGAAGGGGTTTATATCTGGAAAGACGATAATTCGACCTTGACCTTGACCGCTGATGTCAAAAGCACGTTTTTCGCTTCTGGTGAACCAAACAATAATGGAGATCGAGAGGATTGTAATGTTTACACCCCGACATTGCTTAATGATGTCCCCTGTTGGTTTAATTACACTTATTTGTGTGAGATATTTACAGTCGATCTATAACTTTTATCGATTAGTCGCTCCTTAAATAAATACGGCAGTTACCTTTCCCCTCCTATACCCTCTCCAAACCTTTTCTCACTAAACCCTTCTCTCCGACCAGCTTTCCTACCCACATACGCCTTCCGCCGGAACTCTCTGAAATAAACTTAGTTCAGAGCAATGGTTACTTACTTCAAACGGATCAATTGTTAATTTGCGTTAAGTAATTTACAGAAGTGGCCCTAAATTATATATATATATGTAGTGCGTCAGTCGAAAGCAACCATGGCCACCTTAATCATCGCATATAGGCTAATTATGATAGTAAAGGCTGGTAACAAAATGTATATTAAAAATTAAGAAACAAGTAACAAATTTAATCCGGTAAGTCTTCTTATTTAGTATGATATAATGGGTACTGCGCTCAAGGCATGTGAAGTCAATAAATATTTTAACGGGAATGTCTAGGCTTGAAAACACGACAACAATTAAGATGACTTATCGGCTGAATATCTTCTTCAGCCAACAAACACCCAAGAACAGCTATTCTAACAACAAAAAGATTCGCTGAGCGCCTTGTTCTCAAATATCCAATTTGACCGAAGTACAAACTACAACGCCAAGTTAACAAGAGTAAAGAGTTTATTAGCACTGTACATCTTTTCACAACTTGTAGGATGGGCTTGAATATACATGATTAAATAGTTTCCTCCGCGGACTAGCTTCTGCTCTAAAGACTGTCTCCGTATACATGACTAGCTCCTGTTCAAAGGACCGTCTCTCTATCCAAAAATAACTTCTGCCCAAAGAACCGTCTATCTCTCTCTCTCTCTCTCTCTCTCTTTCTCTCTATCTCTCTATCCAAATATATATAAATTTGCTATTTGTAAGTAACAATCGAGGGTGATTCTTTAACACAAGAAATTCTCAATCTCATCGCGAGCTGAAAACAAAATCTACAAGAAAATTTCTGTCACCTAAGCCACCTGACAGAAGCGTGATAAGAAAAGTCGGGATATCCCCGCTGTATCTTCCGTTACAAACTCACGTGAAAATGACGAAGCCATAAGAGTAAATTAAGTTAACTGCTGTAACCACAGTTACCAAGAAAAAAAATTGTATCCAGATATTTCTCACATAAATTTCAAGTGATGACCAATGCGATGAAGGGCCCATGGGATTTTGACATGCAACACTTTGAGCGGCCATGTAAACTTTCTCAAGCATTGTTTTCCCGTGTTTGAACGTGTCACCCTATTTTGTAACGAGCGTCAATTTATTAAACTCCCCAAAAAAAAAAATTGAAGCCATTGATTTTTCTGCCTCATTTAAAAGGCCCTCCATTGTTCATAGCATACTTTGAACAGACGCTATTTAAAAAAAACAAAAAAAATCAAATGTACTATTAGCTCCGCATGCCGGATAAAACAAATCCGGAAGTCGCCCGCGGGCCGTTGCTGGCTCAATCCTGACCAGGTTATCTGAGATTCTTAAGATCTTTTCTGTTTAAACTGTTGCCCATATAAAATTTATAGAGACTTTCTCGTTGACAGCAGGGACACAACAAAGTATTGTATTTCATGATCGTTGAATGTTAGGATTTTACTGTCACAAGAAAGGGCGAGAAATAATAAGTTCCAGTAGTCCTCAGGAGTCTCAACGGTTTCTCAAGATTCATCAGATGTACTTTTTGCCTTCGTGTGTTATCAACAAAATGGAAAGTCTTGAGAATTTTTAAAAAATTATTTTTAAATAAAAAAAAAATTTTTCTGTGAGTTAAATAGAGTATTTCTGTTCAAAACATAATATTATTTTTTCTTAGATGCATATAATTTAAAAAAAATAACTTTGACATTTGTTTTTTTTTTTTTTAAATTGAAAGATCATATCGTTTTTTTACTCATCAAATAAAAAAGTAGAAATTTTATTATGTAATTCAATGTCAATTTTATTTATGTCATTATTTAACAATACCGATACCAAAGTCTACTTCAAGGATTTGAATTATGATTTGTACAAAACATGTTCTGTCTGATAAAGGGTTATTGAGAAATTTTGAAATGAAATTAAAGACAGCTCTTGAATAACATTGTTTATGTTTCAACTAGTGCCATTCTTCTTAAAAGGGGTGATGAATGCAAATCCTGCAACTTAAAAAGAACATACATCCCAATTTCGTTTGGCTACACATTGTACCGCTGTCAAAAATGTCACTAGCATGACGTCACGTTCATATCACGTTCAGCCAACGCCTTGTATTTGAAACAACAGCATTGGTGAGACGAAGATCAAGTTTTACATAAGGAAATTTGGAATTTATTATAAAACTTGAGAAAATACCAAACAACACCACGGGTGTATCGACCAGAAGCCTTCTTAGGCTTTGAACAGAAAAATAGTATAGACGGAATCAAAATATAACAAAACGCATATCAAATAAAAGTGGCGCCCAGTGGTTGTTTCTTATTGACTTTAAAGCGTTGATAACAGCCATCTAATAAATCTTGAAGTACAAGAAGCTCTTAAGGAACGATCAAAGACAAAGGTTAGTCCCAGCCTTCATTGCAAAACTGATTGATAATTTACCCTTTTACAACTGTTATCATGTTATCAAAAGTGTTCGGTTTGGGGGGGGGGGGGGAAAAGTGGTGGTCGGCTATATATATCTAAACACGTCACCACGAGGCGCATACAGTCGCATAAGTCAGTATGCGATTAGTTTTCCCAAAACTTGGATTAAAATATTTATTTACCCTTTTACAACTGTTATCATGTTATCAAAAGTGTTCGGTTTGGGGGGGGGGGGTAAAAGTGGTGGTCGGCTATATATATCTAAACACGTCACCACGAGTCGCATACAGTCGCATAAGTCAGTATGCGATTAGTTTTCCCAAAACTTGGATTAAAATATTTTCTACTCAAACTTTGTGTGCTCCGACAGTGAGTCTGCCTCGCCAGCTGGTGTGCTCCGACAGTGAGTCTGCCTCGCCAGCTGGTTGTGCTCCGACAGTGAGTCTGCCTCGCCAGCTGGTGTGCTCCGACAGTGAGTCTGCCTCGCCAGCTGGTTGTGCTCCGACAGTGAGTCTGCCGCGCCAGCTTGTTGTGCTCCGACAGTGAGTCTGCCTCGCCAGCTCGTGTGCTCCGACAGTGAGTCTGCCTAGCCTGCTTGTACGGTCCATAGTTTTTGACTGGTTTATAGTTTCTTGTCCTATTTTCTTCTGTCCTATCTGCTGATGAAGGCTCTTGGCCGAAACGTTCTTGTCTCATTGCTCTGTGGCTTGTTTTAAGATTTCGACATTCCTTGCCCTTCTATTTCCTTCACACGTTTTGAACGCTGTCCTCCATTTGTTATTCTCTACGGTTCATTTCAAATGTTACCCACAAAACAGTGTCAGTGTCGACGGATTTGATTAAAGCTTCTAGCCAGTCCTCGAATAGTTTGATTTTCTGTCAATCAGCTGAGCATTTCAC
Source organism: Lymnaea stagnalis (assembly GCA_964033795.1). Lineage (NCBI taxonomy): Eukaryota > Metazoa > Mollusca > Gastropoda > Lymnaeidae > Lymnaea > Lymnaea stagnalis. The sequence goes on along the minus strand of CAXITT010001277.1, from coordinate 20,660 downwards.
TCTGGATAGTTGAAGTCTGCTGTTTGGCATGCTTGCAATATACCAAGACAGAAACAGATACGACAATAAACTTTCATAAATTGCACCACAAGAGAGAGAGAGATAAAAGACAGTAATGAATTAATCATGCAGTGTACCAAGGCAGTGACAGACGTAACTTTGACATAGTAACAATACATGGACATACGGGACATTCGTATTTTATACATAGTACCAAGTCAGTGCCAGACGTGGCCATCATATCTTAGACATGGTACCATACATTTTTGAGACCGTGTACCAGGATAGAGAGAAAACCTTGACATTTTGCTGTTTTATATATAACAGTAATCATGAGGGAGACTTTGACATTTTGCTGTTTTATATATAACAGTAATCATGAGGGAGACCTTGACATTTTGCTGTTTTATATATAACAGTAATCATGAGGGAGACCTTGACATTTTGCTGTTTTATATATAACAGTAATCATGAGGGAGACTTTGACATTTTGCTGTTTTATATATAACAGTAATCATGAGGGAGACCTTGACATTTTGCTGTTTTATATATAACAGTAATCATGAGGGAGACTTTGACATTTTGCTGTTTTATATATAACAGTAATCATGAGGGAGACCTTGACATTTTGCTGTTTTATATATAACAGTAATCATGAGGGAGACTTTGACATTTTGCTGTTTTATATATAACAGTAATCATGAGGGAGACCTTGACATTTTGCTGTTTTATATATAACAGTAATCATGAGGGAGACCTTGACATTTTGCTGTTTTATATATAACAGTAATCATGAGGGAGACTTTGACATTTTGCTGTTTTATATATAACAGTAATCATGAGGGAGACTTTGACATTTTGCTGTTTTATATATAACAGTAATCATGAGGGAGACCTTGACATTTTGCTGTTTTATATATAACAGTAATCATGAGGGAGACCTTGACATTTTGCTGCCTTATATATAACAGTAATCATGAGGGAGACCTTGACATTTTGCTGCCTTATATATAACAGTAATCATGAGGGAGACTTTGACATTTTGCTGTTTTATATATTATAACAGTAATCATGAGGGAGACCTTGACATTTTGCTGTTTTATATATAACAGTAATCATGAGGGAGACTTTGACATTTTGCTGTTTTATATATAACAGTAATCATGAGGGAGACTTTGACATTTTGCTGTTTTACACATAACAGTAATCATGAGGGAGACCTTGACATTTTGCTGTTTTATATATAACAGTAATCATGAGGGAGACTTTGACACACACTTAATGCCTATATTTAATGTATTCGCTGAAACACGTCTCGGTTTAAACTAAATTCGTACGTAATACAAGATTGCGCACCTTCTTATAGATCTACGATACTTTCTAATCATGATTACATGGCATTTAACTATTATTACATTGTATCTGACGATGATTACATGACATCTAATGATGATTTCATGTCATCTAACAGAGATTGCATGTCATGTAACAGTGGTTACATGGAATTTAACAATGATTAAATGACATTTAACAATGATCACATGGCCTCTAAAAGTTGTTACATTTCATGTAACAATGATTACATGGCATTTAACAATGTTGCCCAAAACCCTTCATAATCCCACCGGGGAGCAGGATCCTTCAGGGAACGTGGTCTCACTAAGGAACAGGATCCTAACGAGGAACGGGATCCAACGGAGAAAACGTGATCCAATCTGGTAACAGTATCACAACAAAGAATAGATCCCCACCTGAATGGGATCACACGGTGAACTGGATCCCACCGAGGCATGGGATTCAATAGGATACTGAATCCCACGGGTAACCGGATCACACCGGGAATGGCATAACATCGGGGAACGGGATCGCATCGGAGAATGGGATCCTACCGGGAAACGGAATTCCACTGGGAATAGAGAACAGGATCCCAACGAGCATGGGATCACTTTGGGAATTATGATCTCATTTAGAAAGGGATCCCATCGGGGAAACTTGATCTCAATGGGTAGGGTTCCCACTGGGAAATGAGATCCCATTGGGAAAGAGACTCCTAGGTCGGGATCCCACCGGAAAGGTATCCCATCGGGATCCAAAAATGAAATTGTGATGCCACCGGGAACGAGATCCCATCGGGAAACGGGATCCTATTGTATCGGGATCTCACAGGGAACAGGATCCCATACTGGGGAATTGGATGACAACTTGGAAGGGATACCGCTGAAGATCGTGATCCCTTTCAGATTGTATTTTATGAAATTTTTTAGAAAAAAAAATCCATTGTTTTTTTACACTATTTACTGGCACTTTGATTTAGATGTTAGCCAAGGGGCTAAAAAAATCATTTCTGAATGCCATCACGAGCGATGCCGTGTATATTGACTAGTCTTGGGAAAAAAATAATATTTAGAGTTCATTACCCTTCAGTACCGGTATTTGAATATGTATAATCAAGTGTATGTGTAGCTTACTGTTTTGATTTCGATCTTTCTGTGAACAAGACTAAAGTTTGAAAATTTCGTTTAGCATACCACCTTGTGGGTGATTACATATCTGGCAATAGGGTGAAAATTCAAAAACAAACGGAGTTGTGTACCTTTGGTAGAAGGATTCTGAAGGATGTTCAAAGACACTCAAAGGCAATCAAAGAAATATAAAATTAAGCGCTGTATAATTAAGTATTAGTTAAATATTACTGCTTGGAGTTATTAACAAAGAATGCACGTAAGTTTTATGCAAATTGCGTTAAGAAATTATGTAAGCACCTGAAATGGACTTTCACCCGAAAATAAAAAAAAGACAAGTTGACATTATTCATTATAATAACTTACTAATAATTATTCTAATATTATTAATTTAAATAGTTATACATTTTTGTGACAGTAACCATTGAAGTGTTTTAATAATGTTGTTCCATCAGGTACAAAGGACGTATTTGGCAATTCTCCGAAGTCCGGTCCCAAATTATTTTGAATGAAAAAAAATTGCAATGCAGTGTGGTAGTGTGTATTATGTATTGTGTTAAAAAACAGCAGAAATGTCAGTCATAGTTATAGTTATAGCTTTTGTAAATAATTGTCAATTTACAAACCAGTTATTAAATATTAAATTTTGTAATTGGCGCATAGCATTTGGAAATAGCAGCATAAAAAACGTTCTGCTTGTGACTGTTGCGTCACTGAAAGACCCCCAAATCAAATAGCTGGCACAGATCGTGACTAGTACCACTCTGATAGCGGAGTTCACGTTTGCTTGCATCCAAAGTCCTTCAATAGTTTCTGTGAGAATGTCCTGCTGGCAAGCTAACTGAACTAATGCTTATCGGTGCGGCTGGTCTGCCTGACATAATTTAACAAATTTAACAAATTTATTGAAATATATACGCAAACATGAAATTAAAAACAAAATGATGCCGAAGACTTGTAAGTAAGGAGTAATCATTGGAAATAATTTGGGACCGGATTTTTGCCAAGTTTTTAATATTAATTTATTTCACTAAAGTAATTAACGGCGCCAAAATAAGAAGGGATTACCCTGACCTTGGTGCCCTGGACAGGTAACAAGGCCGGGGCCCCTATGAAAAGAAATGCACTGGGCAAACACTACTCACACCATATTGTTCTTCTTCATCAAAATTTTGTCAAACCAAATGACGCTTGTTTGGCACAAGCCGCCATACTTTCCTTTCATATTTGCAATCATTTTCATGGAGATCATATAAACTCGAACTCTGTTCTCTATTCCTATATTAAATTGTTAACATTTTTCTATTTGAAAAATTAGTAAATTGTTCAAATTTTTAAAATGTTGTCTTTTATATATGTGCTGAAATGAATATGTGCACTGTCATAAAAAAACATTTCCAGTCCATTTATTTGAATCATTAAACAAATTTTATTTTGGGACTTTGACAGAAATTTTAAATATTGTCCTATTCACATTTCCTGTACCATTAAATGATACATCATTTTTAAATGCTAGTTATAGACTTTATAAAAAAAATCAATTTCATGTTTTTATAGAAGTGGCGTTATGATTTTATTTTTGAATTTTTAAACCCCCTTCTTTATCTTTGTATTTAATTGCAAAAACTTGTGACTGACTTTCCAAATTTCTGCCTTAATTTGCCAAAAACATTTTTATTGTAAAAGATAATGCTACCGGTACCAGATTTTCAGGAGACTTCTCAAGCAAGAAATATTTATTAAAAATAAATTATTTGTTATTTTTGTTAAGTTTTCACAAAACTAAAAATTCCCAGTCATCTCTGTCTGTTTGACAACACACATACAAATGTCTCATTGCATATAAATAATGCATCTTAATTTGATATTATAGTTTTATATATATACATATAATATATATTTATGTCAAGTTATTTTTCAAACAATATTTTGTTATTTACCTTCTTTAAAAAAAAATATATTTACGCAAACTTCACTAGGTCATTGGAATATCAAAATAGATTTTAAAATTGCCAGTTTTTTTTTTTTTAAACAAGTGGTTGTGTGTCAGACTGTTGATATCTCTCACAAAAACTGACTGTTTATCACTTTATCACTTGCATGAAGATTTCACTAAATATTCAATGATGACAGTCATTGTTTGTGTATCTGGCAGGTCTGTGGCAAGGGAGATGCGCAAGATGAACCAAACTTTTGATGGAGCGGAGGCAGAGAACAGCTCTTTGTCTTGGAGAATGAACAACAAAGACAGCTGTATGACAAATATCATGACGGGTTAGCCCATCAGGTGGTCAAGGCCTTGTTTGCTCAAAAGGTAGTTATCATAAAAATTTCGGTTTCTTTACCCAATATGTAGCTCTACTTGTCAGTTATAAAATAGGTAATTTATTAATTTTTTTACAATATCATTCATACTAATTTTAATTAAAGATTATTCAGTTTAAATTTTTGTTTCAACAAATATAAAACTTATTAAATAACTTTTCTATTTGAGATGCTTTTCATAGCTGATGTCTTGCATGACTAATGTACTTAATGGGTAATGTCTGTCATGACTAATGTCTTAATTGGGTAATGTCTGTCGTGGCTAATGTCTTAATTGGGTAATGTCTGTCATGACTAATGTACTTAATGGGTAATGTCTGTCATGACTAATGTCTTAATTGGGTAATGTCTGTCATGACTAATGTCTTAATTGGGTAATGTCTGTCGTGACTAATGTCTTAATTGGGTAATGTCTGTCGTGGCTAATGTCTTAATTGGGTAATGTGTGTCATGACTAATGTACTTAATGGGTAATGTCTGTCATGACTAATGTCTTAATTGGTAATGTCTGTCATGACTAATGTCTTAATTGGGTAATGTCTGTCATGACTAATGTCTTAATTGGGTAATGTCTGTCGTGGCTAATGTACTTAATGGGTAATGTCTGTCATGACTAATGTACTTCATGAGTAATGTCTGTCATGACTAATGTCTTAATTGGATAATGTCTGTCCTGGCTAATGTACCTTCATGGATAATGTCTTTCATGACTGATGTCTTTTATTGTTAATATCTTTCCTGGCTAATGATTTTCATGGCCAATTTCTGTCATGGGTATTGTCTTTCGTGGTTGACTTTCTTCTATGGGTGATGTGTCCAAACTGGGAGTGACCACCCATAAGATTCAAACCAACTTGCACAAAAACATGAGACAGAGAATGTTACCATGGTAACGGTAGGCAGTGGCACACTTGTTACCTTCAATTATTGAATAATCTAAGTTTAAATAAAGTTTAAATAGTAGTTTTAAAATGGGGTACATATATAGTTCTTTTTCATTCATTTCTTGGTCCATGCAGTATAAGCCAGATAAAGTCATAGTCCATGCAGTATAAGCCAGATAAAGTCATAGTCCATGCAGTATGAGCCAGATAAAGTCATAGTTTATGCAGTATGAGCCAGATAAAGTCATAGAGTTTCAAGAATTTTTTTTTTCCATTTTCCTGTACCACCAATTACATTTGATTAAATAGATAATACTATTTTATTTATTAGGGATTTAAATTTGAAAAAAAAAGAATTACTTAACATTTAAATAATTTTTTTGTTCATAAATTGTTCTCTTAAAACTCTTGGACTCTGCATATTTCTCCACTATGTATAAGTGTTTGTAATTGGCAACGCTAAGCTTGCACATCTGTAATTGGCACCTCTAAGCTATGCATGACTGTAATTGGCAACTCTAAATTGTGCACATCTAATTGGCACCTCTAACCTATGCACATCTGTAATTGGCACCTCTAAACTATGCACATCTGTAGCTTTCACCTCTGAATTGTGCACATCAGTAATTGGCACCTCTAAGTTGTGCAAATCTGTAATTGACAGCTCTAAAGTTTGCACATTTTTAATTGACATCTCTAGGCTGTAAACATATGCACCTAAAATTAAGCAGCCTCGCTTCTGGTTAATTGTGCAATGTTTCCTGTACATGGCACATAAAAATGTTTTAGAGTTTAAATATAAGTTCCTTCAAAAATAATCAACTTCATAAAATATTGTGTAATTGACTAAGACAATTTTTATTCATGTCGCCTTAAATTGTTTTTTTAAAATTTTGTTTCTGTTAATTAAGTCTTGAATGTGGAAAGCAATGCAGTACAAAGGGAGGCAAGGCTTACCTATTTAAATGTGATGCTAATTCAATAAGTAAATGGTGACGAAAAAAACTCCGCCGTAGCGGGTCCCAAGCCTGGGTGTCAAAGGAGGAGGGTTGGGCGAAGGCGGGTCCCAAGCCTGGATGTCAAAGGAGGAGGGTTGGGCGAAGGGCAGCAACCCTTCCCTGTAAAAAAAAACCTTGCTACAAAAACACAAAGATTTCAAAAGGAAACTCGGACCTTGGAAAGGATGGGTCTCCTGACAGAGAATTAATGAAGCTGGGTGGCCAAAGCCAACTGGAAACCAACCGGCCGACAACCATGCTCTCCACTAGGACCACCACCAGTCTAGGAACATGGAACGTAAGGACCATGTTCGAAACTGGAAAAACTGTCCAAGTTGCTGCCGAAATGCAGAGATACAAACTAACCATCGTAAGAATAAGTGAGTCTTCATGGACAGGCTCTGGTCAGATAAAGCTCAACACAGGGGAACTGCTGCTATACTCAGGCCACAAAGATGAAAAGTGACGCACAACCAAAGAGTGGCACTCAAGCTTTCCAGAACTGCCCAGAACGCACTTATAGGGTGGGAAGCGCATAGTCCCTGTATAATCACGGCAAGATTTAAGACCAAAAAACGAAAAAACAATATGGACATCCTATAGGTATATGCTCCTACCAACGATAGTAAAGAAGAAGACAAAGAGGATTTCTACAACAGACTGTGAACCCTGGTCCAAATGTGTCCTAAGAGCAATATGGTTATACTCATGGGCGACCTAAATGCGAAAATAGGCAGCAACAATAAAGGCTATGAAGAATGCATGGGAACACATGGTATGGGAGAGATGAATGAAAATGGTGAAAGACTAGCAGATCTATGTGCTACAGATTGACTGATCATCGGAGGAAACCTCTTCCTGCATAGAAATATCCACAAGGCGACATTGATTTCACCAGATATGTCAACGGCTAACCAAATAGACCATTTCTGTATCTGCAATAAGTTTAGATGACCGCTCCAAGATTTTAGGGTAAAAAGGAGGGGGGGGCAGATGTAGCCTCAGACCACCATCTATTGATTGCCAAATTAAAGCTGAAACTGAAAAAAGAACTGGACAAGCGAGGGAAGCAGGCGCCAACATTTTAACATCAACTTCATGAAAGATGAGTCCAATCTAAAGGAGTTTAAACTTACCATTTCCAATAAGTTCCAGATCCTTCAGGAACTAGGCAATGAAGAAGCAAATTGACAAAAACTGGAAAGCAATCAAAGAGATATTCACGACTACCTGTGAAGAAGTGTTGGGCCCTAGGCAACAAACGCATAAAGAATGGATTTCTGCTGAAGCCATGGAAAAAATCCAATATAGGAGAAAGAAGAAGGCAAATCTAAACAATAGCCGCACCAGAACCGAAAAGGACAGAGCATCAACAGAACACTCAGAAGCAAATAAATAAGTTAAACGTAGTATAAAGACAGATAAAAAGAACTACATAGAAGGATTAGCAAGTGAAGCAGAGGAGGCTGCGTACCATGGAAACACAAGAGAATTATTCAGTACAATCAAAAAGTTATCTGGAAAGTTCATCAATCCAGTGAGACCAGTTAAAACTAAAGATGGGAGATCAATACCTGATAAAGAGGATCAGAGAAAAAAAAGATGGATTGAACATTTTGATGAACTCCTCAACTGGCCAGCACCACAACACACACTCAACATAGATCCAGTGGAAAAAGATCTAGAAATAGATTGCAGCACACCCACAAAGCAAGAAATATGCAGAGCAATTAAACAACTAAAGAAAGACAAGGCGGCAGGTCCTGACAGAATACCGGAAGAAGCCTTGACAGCAGATATTACGACTAGCACTGAAATGCTACACACACTATTCAAGAAAATATGGGAGGAAGAACAGATACCGATTGAATGGTAAGAAGGACACATCATTATGCTCCCGAAGAAATGAGACCTTAGTTCTTGTTCTAACTATAGAGGAATAACCCTGCTGTCTATCCCAAGCAAAGTATTCAACAGAATGCTGCTAAACAGAATGAGGGAGGCAATAGACACCAATCTTAGGGACCAACAAGCAGGGTTCAGAAAAGACAGATCCTGCACAGACCAGATTGCCACCCTGAGAATTATTGTGGAACAATCTCTGGAGTGGAACTCGCCACTATACGCCAACTTCATTGACTATGAGAAGGCTTTTGATAGTGTTGACAGACAGACTCTGTGGAAGCTGCTTAGACACTACGGAATACCACAAAAATTGACAGACATAATTAAGGCTTCTTACGGAGGATTATCGTGCAGAATAGTCCACGGCAAACAAATAACTGTGGCTTTTGGGGTACAGACTGGTGTCAGACAGGGGTGTCTGCTCTCGCCTTTCTTATTTGTGCTGACCATTGATTGGATAATGAAAATGTCTACAGAGCAGAAGAGAAATGGTATCCAGTGGACACTATGGAAACAGCTTGATGACCTGGATTTCGCGGATGATCTGGCCCTAATATCACACACACAGCAACAGATGCAAGAGAAAACCAATTATGTAGCACAGTACTCTGCTTGCATCTTCCTCAACATCCATAGAGGAAAAAACAAAGTCCTTAAAATAAATACATCAAGCAACACACCTATAGCACTGGAAGGAACAAACCTTGAGGAGGTGGATAGCTTTACATGCCTCGGCAGCATCATTGACATACAAGGAGGGACAGATGCCGACATAAGAGTGAGAGTTGGTAAGGCAAGAGCGGCATTTAACCAGCTAAAAAAGGTCTTGAGCTGCAGCAATTTGACCCCCCAGACCAAGGTCCAGGTATTCAACACCACAGTGAAACCTGTCTTGCTATATGGAGCAGAAACATGGCGAACAACAGCAGCTGGTTCAAAAAAGCTACAGACTCATGTCTCCGAACGATTTTACGAATTTGCTGGCCCAACATCATCACCAACGAGGATCTCTGGCGGTGCACTCAACAAGAACCAGTGGAAGAGTTAATCTGCCAGCGCAGATGGAGATGGATTGGCCACACCCTCAGAAAGCCCACATCCAGTATCATGAGACAAGCCCTTACTTGGAACCCCCAGGGCAAGAGAAAAAGAGGTCGACCCAAAACGACTTGGAGAAGGGAACTGGAGGCAGACACCAAAAAGAGTCGGCGCTACTGGGGACAGTTGGAGAGACTTGCCTAAGACCGGGATGCCTGGAGAGCCTTTGTTTATGGCCTATGCCCCAGACGGGACAACAAGCGATGATGATGACCACAATAATGTCAGCAAATATGAATTTTTTTTTACATAAAAATTCCTGCACACACAGCCTCAAGAACATTGATCTAGTTTCGATATGAAACTGTACAACTTGTTTTTACAGACATTGATCTAGTCTCTATATGAAACTGCTCAACATATTATATCAAATTTATTTAAACTTACTTTAGTCCCCTAAGATACAAATACGTTCCCTAAGACATTCCTTGATACAGGAGTTTGTCTAGTTTTTAGAATATCATTGAATATGCAAAATAAAAATCTTTGCTAAAAAACAGTTCAGTGTAAAATATTTAAATTTGGCACTGAATTTATCTTTGGAAACAATATGTATTTTAGGCAGTTCATTCTTAAAGCATGTGGACACCGGGCTTTTCCCAGGGTCTCATGCTTCTATTGGCATCATACTTCTAGTTGGCCACTTGCTTCTAGGGACATCATGGATCTAGTTGACCACTTGCTTCTAGGGACATCATGGCTCTAGTTGGCCACTTGCTTCTAGGGACATCATGGCTCTAGTTGGCCACTTGCTTCTAGGGACATCTTGCTTCTAGGGACATCATGGCTCTAGTTGGCCTCTTGCTTCTAGGGACATCATGGCTCTAGTTGGCTACTTGCTTCTAGGGACATCTTGCTTCTAGGGACATCATGGCTCTAGTTGGCCTCTTGCTTCTAGGGACATCATGGCTCTAGTTGGCCACTTGCTTCTAGGGACATCTTGCTTCTGGTTTGCCTCATGCCTCAAAGTAGTGGTAGTCATCAAAGCTGAGGGGGCATAAAACCAAAAAGTCGCAGGTTGTTTGTGAAAGTCACGACAGCTTTGGTTAGGGTTATTTTTTTGTTCAGAATGTATGTACGTATGTAATAATATATATATATTTTTTAATGTTTGTGTTACGGGAAATACAGTTCAATTAATCTGAACATTAATGACAAGATGGCATGGCACTTTTAGGATTTATTTTTATTTTTGTCTATTTAAACATCATTGTAGTATAAGATTCTCTATGTGAGAATTTTCTTTTGGACAAAATTGCAGTTGCACAAAACGTAAAAATGTGCTGGAAATTTAAAGGCTTGGCTGTCTTGGTGTTACTGAAGTATTTTTGTCTTTTGGAGGCTCTGGAGTCTTGGTGTAACTAAAGTATGTGTGTCCTAATTTTTTTAAATAACACTTTGTTAATACTCTTCTTCTCTTATTTTTAAACACGTGGTCGGTGGAAAATCGCATTTACTATGTTGGGTGTTGTCGTCATATCAACATATGTGCACTAAAACAGGGGCTCTTAACCAGGGGTTGCAGGAAGACCCAAACCTCTTAACACGTTGCAGTTCATGGGTTTTCTGTCATTTCTGTCGGTTGATCTTTCTATTCGAGACACTAACTTTGCCTTATGGAATTAGGCTCATGTCCATAAGTAAAGAACAACAAAGGAAGTGTTCTGTAGATGTTATCTTCTTCCAGAGGTATTTCTTTTTCTTCTCTCATGTGGTTGGCATTAGCATTGGTGTAGTCACAAATTTTCACCATGATATCCTGACTCAGAAAGAGTGAAGACATTTCCGGGTATGATAATTAGTTTATTTGTAAATTGCAGGTTAGCATGACATCAAAGCTATTTTATTGATAAAAGTCAGATATAACAATATTATAACAGTTGTTATAATATAAATTGTTAAATAAGAAGAAAATAACTTATAATATTATAAGAAAAGCAAATTTTTTTTTTTTAAAATAAATAAGCATAAAATTTAAATCTTAGGCCTATGCCTATAGTTATAGGCTATTTATTAATACTGAAATTATAAGATCAAATATTCTTTACCTGCAGTTTTCAGTTTTTGCATCTCATTTCTAGTTGCCTGTCTTTCAGAATCCATAATACTGAGACCAGGTTTTCTTTTAGGGATATATTTAGGTATGGCTTGAGTGGATCCCTGTTCAACATCTTCTTATTTTTTTTCCAAGTCTAAGTCAGTTGGCAAGGATTTATCTGCGCTGATTAGAGAATAAAATATTTAAAATATAATGCTTGATGAAATAAACTACCTGATAACATATTTTAAAAGGATAAATTCATATCTTCCATTATTTACTCGTTAGAATTAGGCAAATACAACAACAACAATGAAAACTAAAATAAGCTGTTTGATCAGATGATAATGTAAACAAAAAAACTTTTATTTTTATTTCCAAAACACGATTGGAAAATAAAAATTATCATTACAAAATTGTAATACTATTACTAGTATACTTTTATTAAATTGTAAAATACAATTTTTTTGTTCAGATTATTCAGAAATGTTAATTTTAGCTGCCTAATTGAGTGGATAGCTAGACTTACATTGGTTGAATCTGTACTTTTGTAGGAAAAGCAACATCCGCGTCTTCATCCGATGTTGTTTCATATTAATCTGTATCTCAAACATCAGAAGAGTGACCAAGGGATTCATCTAAGTTAAATTTAGTGTTTTCTAAACTCATTTTGGATTTTAAAATTGTTGTTTTTGAAGCAGCTAGCGCGATTCGAGTTGCTACAAGAAAACAAAGTGGATGGCAAAAACTTGTGGCGGTCGGTTTACATTTTAAAAAAAAAAATTTCTTAATTGATAACTATATTTAAAACCTTAAATTGTATAAATTTAACCCATTTTACCATAATAATAATTTTGTTTAACTAAATAAAAAAAAAAGAAAAGTTAGCTCCTCCCCTTTCCTATCTGGCAAAATTGACGGATTTCTCTAGAGTTTGTCTGTACAGAGTTAAAAGACGGCAGTTTTGTCTACCAGACCTGTTCACACTTAATATTTTGGCGTACAATGTACGATTTTTAGGTGTAAACATATTTAATGTATTATTATTTTTTTACTATTAAGATAATGTATTGAATTATTTTTTGGAGGATATTGTACGAGTTTTAAGAGTTTGAGGGTAAACAGATCTGCAATACAACGTATTATTCAAAGTGTCTCATTGTTTGTAATGGTGTAGCTATCATTTTAAAGTTGATTGCCTGCTCTTTAATTTATGTTAGGTGGTTTTTTTTAAATATACTTGATAAAATTTATTTATTATTGATGTTAGGCATTTTTTTAAAGTCAACAAAAACATACAGGTAACCACACAGAATTACAAAGAAAGAAAAATCAATTATTTCCAATTATAACAATAGAAGTGATATTTTATTAGAATATATTGAATGCTACAACACATATTACAATTTTAAAAGAATAGACTCATAAAGAAAAAAAAATGTGAAGGCTATTTGTTGACAACATATTATTCAAGGAAATATAATAATATAATGAAAAACATAATTTATTTATTTGAAAGAAAGCACATACTACATCAAATTGCCTCAAGCCTTTCAACCCCCAGTGCATGATTCCCTCACAAAGTGGCACATGCGATCAGCGAAATATCCTCATCAACACCAGGCACAGAAACATTGCAAATCCACTCTACATGCATAGGAGCCAAAATGATCAATAAATTGATCGTAAGCCATTAATATATAGAAGAAGAAGAAGAAATTATCACTAAGAGAATTATTAATGAGTAATTTTTTTTTTACATCACCGAGATACTGATCACTTGATCTAATCTTTCACCGAGATACTGATCACTTAAACTAGTCTTTCACCGAGATGATGCATATAAAATTCTTAAAAAACAATTCTTTATTGAAACTTAAAATTCATCATAAACAAAGCATCTGATATGTGCTCTGACCCTTTTACCATTGTTTTGTTTGGAAATTTAAATGTTTTTGTTATTGTCGGATTGCAGTGCACGATGTAAAGATGTCAGGCTGTACACTATCTGGTACATCATCAGAGATGTCAGTTCATGTCAGACTGCACAGTAACTGGTACATCATCAGAGATGTCAGACTGTACAGTAACTGGTACATCATCAGAGATGTCAGACTGTAAATAACTGGTACATCATCAGAGATGTCAGCTGTACAGTAACTGGTACATCATCAGAGATGTCAGCTGTACAGTAACTGGTACATCATCAGAGATGTTAGACTGTACAGTACTGGTACATCATCAGAGATGTCAGGCTGTACAGTAACACATACATCATCAGAGATGTCAGACTGCACAGTAACTGATACATCATCAGAGATGTCAGGCTGTACAGTAACTGGTACATCATCAGAGATGTGAGACTGTACAGTAACTGGTAAATCATCAGAGATGTTAGGCTGTACAGTAACTGGTACATCAACAGAGATGTCAGGCTGCATAGTAACGGGTACATCATCAGAGATGTCAGACTGCACAGTAACTGGTACATCATCAGAGATGTCAGACTGTACAGTAACTGGTGCATCAACAGAGATGTCAGGCTGTATAGTAACTGTTACATCATCAGAGATGTCAGACTGTATAGTAACTGGTACATCAACAGAGATGTCAAGCTGTACACCAAAAGATGTCAGACTGTACAGTAACTGGTACATCAACAGAGATGTCGGACTGTACAGTAACTGGTAAATCATCAGAGATGTCAGGCTGTACAGTAACTAGTACCTCATCATCAAAGATGTCTTATGTTCTCTACATTCTTCATTAAAAGCTAGATTTTCTAGATGCAGATGCAGTTCTTTGTATTTTGCATTGAGATACATAAGAGTCTCCCAAGTTTGCACAGCGTGTCTACTTTATTTTCTGTATGAGAAACTCATAGGAAACTCAATGTCCCCTTGAATATGTCCCTAGTCATAATGGCCTTGCTCATAGTACAACATATAAGGATTTCCTGGACCTCAGTCTTGTAAAGTTAAGAACTTGAATAAGTCCTGTAATAGTATTAAATCCACTTGGTAGAAAAAACTCCCCTTCTATGACGTTAGGACCAATTTTTAAAAACTATATCTCTTTGGTCCATTGTCCTGCGCACGCTGCGTACTTTCAAATATATTGAAATAAATCTTTATTAAAATAGAGTTTGAAAAAGTCTATTTCCTTTTGAAATCTCTTTTTTCATTTCAGGAAGCGTTGTACCTCTGGTCTTAATGCAGAAATCCACTTAGAGCTCGACATTTATTGTCATAATGATACTCATTGTTATCTGCCTATAACAGATGCTATCAAAATATTTTTTTAACCTTTTATTAGTTTAGCTCAAATAATAAATTTATAATCTTAATAAAAATACAGAGAACAATCTGACTAGATTACTTTTACTTCAATTTTTCATTGAAAAGGGAACACAGCTGATTGTTCACAAAATAATAACCTTGGTTACCCCATTGTTTACATTTTCATTAGGTAAACTAAAGCATATAGAAATAATTATATCAATACAAATTTGTTAAAATTAAAGCAGTTAAATATTGCAATCTATTTTTTTTTTTATTATTATTTACAAATTTTATACAACTGGAGCTTGAATATCCCTGATCACGGTTTGAGTATAAATGAAAAATGTAAACAAACCGTGTGTGATTAAAATGTACAGTGTTATCTGTTTCAGACACTTCTGAAGTGTTAACTTCATCAAATATTTTCCACAGATGAAGAATTATTGTCCAATATAATTAGAATCGGACTTCATAACAATGCTTTAGTATTTACCAACAGTGAACCGGTCTTGTGGCAAAGCATCTGTAAGGCTGAAAACAGGAAATTCATGAATGGACTTGTTGCTAAACAACTTTCTTATAAACAGTGATTTTTATGTCCTTCTCCTCCCTATGCTTTATATTCTCCCCCCCCCCCCACCCCCGTGATTTATATTTCCTAGCACTACCCTGTGCTTTATGTATCCAAAGTGAAACCACATTTCCTCATGAGTCTGATCGTAGCATAGGAGTCTGGCAGCAAAAGTGAAGTATTTGAAGTACATGAAGTAGATGCATAAAAATAAACTTATAATGGAACAGTAAATAATGTGATTGAAACACTTTGTTTTTTTTATTCCCAGGTTAAAACAGTCTACACCAGTGTAGTCCAAGACATTTCAGTGAATGCATGTCATACTTTCTTGGCTGACATCTGAATGTACAACATAGCATCTTGGCTGACATCTGAATGTACAACCTGTCATCTTGGCTGACATCTGAATGTACAACATAGCGTCTTGGCTGACATCTAAATGTACAACATAGCATCTTGGCTGACATCTGAATGTACAACATAGCATCTTGGCTGACATCTAAATTAACAATAAAGCATTTTGGCTGACATCTGAATGTACAACATAGCATCTTGGCTGACATCTGAATGTACAGCATAGCATCTTGGCAGACATCTGAATGTACAACATAGCATCGTGGCTGACATCTGAATGTACAACATATCATCTTGGCTGACATCTGAATGTACAACATATCTAGGCTGACACCTGAATAAACAATATAGCATCTTGGCTCACATCTGAATGTACATTATAGCATCTTGGCTGACATCTGAACGTACAATATAGCATCTTGGCTGACATCTGAATGTACAATATAGCATCTTGGCTGACATCTGAATGTAAAATATAGCATCTTGGCTGACATCTGAATGTACAACATAGCATCTTGGCTGACATATGAATGTAAAATATACCATCTTGACTGACTCTGAATGTACACCATACCATGATGACTGACATCTGAATGTGCAAAATACCATCAACCCAAGTAAACAAGTTTTACCAAAGTATTAACAAAATAAATTTCTACTAACACACATCTAAACTTTTTAAACTTGTTCATCAACTTGTTCATTGTTTCAATCAATCAAGCTTTAACATAACTGGTTTTAAACCTCTAACAATATTGTTCATTTGTTATTCATAGAAATGTCACCGTGCTGATATATGACTGGGCTGCTTTGCCAGATCATTTACACAAACAAATAATAATAATATATACATTGAATTACGCTAACATGTCTTGGCATAAAGACTGAAGGATGCAATGAATTACCATGACCTCTGCAAGTAGCCTTATGAGCTCAATGAGTCACCAAGTAGACTGATGAGCTCATTGAGTCACCAAGTAGACTGATGAGCTCATTGAGTCACCATAACCCTGTCAGTCAGTACATTTAAATTCCATTTGACTTCATGCCATCACAACCCAAAGCTTAATTAATTTAATTATTAACATTAACACTTTAAATAACAACACTAAGACAACCACTCAACTTGTCACTAGACTATCATTCAACTTGTCACTAGACTATCATTCAACTTGTCACTAGACTATCATTCAACTTGTCACTAGACTATCATTCAACTTGTCACTAGACTATCATTCAACTTGTCACTAGACTATCATTCAACTTGTCACTAGACTATCATTCAACTTGTCACTAGACTATCATTCAACTTGTCACTAGACTATCATTCAACTTGTCACTAGACTATCATTCAACTTGTCACTAGACTATCATTCAACTTGTCACTAGACTATCATTCAACTTGTCACTAGACTATCATTCAACTTGTCACTAGACTATCATTCAACTTGTCACTAGACTATCATTCAACTTGTCACTAGACAATCATTCAACTTGTCACTAGACTATCATTCAACTTGTCACTAGACTATCATTCAACTTGTCACTAGACTATCATTCAACTTGTCACTAGACTATCATTCAACTTGTCACTAGACTATCATTCAACTTGTCACTAGACTATCATTCAACTTGTCACTAGACTATCATTCAACTTGTCACTAGACTATCATTCAACTTGTCCATTCATAATTCATTTCAAACATCACCAGACAAGTGACTAGCAAATAAATCAGATGTGAAACATTACGAGACAATTCTAACAAATGACTAGTGACACATCACTAGACAAATGACTAGCAAATAAATCAGATTTGAAACATTACGAGACAATTCTAACAAATGACTAGTGACACATCACTAGACAAATGACTAGCAAATAAATCAGATTTGAAACATTACGAGACAATTGACTAACAAATGACTAGTGACACATCACTAGACAAATGACTAGCAAATAAATCAGATGTGAAACATTACAAGACAATTGACTAACAAATGACTAGTGACACATCACTAGACAAATAAATCAGATGTGAAACATTACGAGACAATTGACTAACAAATGACTAGTGACACATCACTAGACAAATGACTAGCAAATAAATCAGATGTGAAACATTACGAGACAATTGACTAACAAATGACTAGTGACACATCACTAGACAAATGACTAGCAAATAAATCAGATGTGAAACATTACGAGACAATTGACTAACAAATGACTAGTGACACATCACTAGACAAATGACTAGCAAATAAATCAGATGTGAAACATTACGAGACAATTGACTAACAAATGACTAGTGACACATCACTAGACAAATGACTAGCAAATAAATCAGATGTGAAACATTACGAGACAATTGACTAACAAATGACTAGTGACACATCACTAGACAAATGACTAGCAAATAAATCAGATGTGAAACATTACGAGACAATTGACTAACAAATGACTAGTGACACATCACTAGACAAATGACTAGCAAATAAATCAGATGTGAAACATTACGAGACAATTGACTAACAAATGACTAGTGACACATCACTAGACAAATGACTAGCAAATAAATCAGATGTGAAACATTACGAGACAATTGACTAACAAATGACTAGTGACACATCACTAGACAAATGACTAGCAAATAAATCAGATGTGAAACATTACGAGACAATTGACTAACAAATGACTAGTGACACATCACTAGACAAATGACTAGCAAATAAATCAGATGTGAAACATTACGAGACAATTGACTAACAAATGACTAGTGACACATCACTAGACAAATGACTAGCAAATAAATCAGATGTGAAACATTACAAGACAATTGACTAACAAATGACTAGTGACACATCACTAGACAAATGACTAGCAAATAAATCAGATGTGAAACATTACAAGACCATTGACTAACAAATGACTAGTGACACATCACTAGACAAATGACTAGCAAATAAATCAGATTTGAAACATTACAAGACCATTGACTAACAAATGACTAGTGACACATCACTAGACAAATGACTAGCAAATAAATCAGATTTGAAACATTACAAGACAATTGACTAACAAATGACTAGTGACACATCACTAGACAAATGACTAGCAAATAAATCAGATGTGAAACATTACAAGACCATTGACTAACAAATGACTAGTGACACATCACTAGACAAATGACTAGCAAATAAATCAGATGTGAAACATTACAAGACCATTGACTAACAAATGACTAGTGACACATCACTAGACAAATGACTAGCAAATAAATCAGATTTGAAACATTACAAGACCATTGACTAACAAATGACTAGTGACACATCACTAGACAAATGACTAGCAAATAAATCAGATGTGAAACATTACGAGACAATTGACTAACAAATGACTAGTGACACATCACTAGACAAATGACTAGCAAATAAATCAGATTTGAAACATTACGAGACAATTCTAACAAATGACTAGTGACACATCACTAGACAAGTGACTAGCAAATAAATCAGATTTGAAACATTACGAGACAATTCTAACAAATGACTAGTGACACATCACTAGACAAGTGACTAGCAAATAAATCAGATTTGAAACATTACGAGACAATTCTAACAAATGACTAGTGACACATCACTAGACAAGTGACTAGCAAATAAATCAGATTTGAAACATTACGAGACAATTCTAACAAATGACTAGTGACACATCACTAGACAAGTGACTAGCAAATAAATCAGATTTGAAACATTACGAGACAATTCTAACAAATGACTAGTGACACATCACTAGACAAATGACTAGCAAATAAATCAGATGTGAAACATTACGAGACAATTGACTAACAAATGACTAGTGACACATCACTATACAAGTGACTAATAAACAAATCATTAGTGACACATCCCTAGACAAGTGATTAACAAACAAATAAATAGTGATAGTGAGCATCAAACAGTTCACTAGACAAGTGACTAAATAAAAAGGGAAAAGAGGGTGGGGGACGTCCTATTAAAGCCATTAAATACTTCTAACAACATTCTTTCTTCAATTAATTGCTATTTAACACTATTTAAATCAATTTTCAAAGAGCAAAATTAACTGGCCTTACTACAGCATGAAATTTATTTAAACCAAATATCAGTTTGTAACAATGAAAAGTTTGTGTTCACACTATGCTTCTGATTCACTGAGAGCCCTAGACTGTTGATTAGAATACTGAAATAACTGGATACGAATTTTCCCATTTTATGAGAAGATCCATTAGGTAAAAAGAAAACCTAGAGTTGGGTAAAAGAACCAAGTGGAACCTCACAAAGAGTATAAGTCTCAAATCAATTTTACCATGATCAGAATGTATAAATGAAACAAGTTATCTTTAAACTTTCTATAAGAGCTTGATTGAATGAGAGTCTGCAAGGCAAGGTTGGGCTCCCAATTTATTTTCAAATCAAAGGTACAAATAATGTTTACAATTGTAAAGTAACTGAACTTACTTGTAAGCTACAAACTGGCTTGTAAGAATTTAAACAATCGTAGGGAAAAATTACTTATTTATCAATAAAACATGCATTAAAATCAAATTTTAAGAAAAATTGAATTTATAATTATGAACTGGATCTCTCGGAAATATTCACTTTTTAAGCAAAACAGTCATATAATTCAATTATAATATGTATTTAAAAGCATGTATATAAGACTGCATAGGGAATGCATATAGCACTAAAAATCAAATTGAAT
>CAXITT010001276.1:69142-84264 GCA_964033795.1 Lymnaea stagnalis | reverse complement strand
TTTTTTTTTTTTTTTTTTTTTTTTTTTTTTGTGGTTGTGGTGGGGCGTAGTGGAGGAGCGGGCGGGCTCCAGATTGAGTGACATGACTGGATGATATTACCAGTTCATTGATTTAGGGCTGCTGACCAATGCTTTTATATTTAAAAAAAAAAAAAAATTAGCAAAATTTGCAGAGCCGATGCGGTCAGTGGGTTAAAAGAAGAGTTTGGTGGGGGTCGGGCACCTTGGTGCAACCACACAAAGAGTCAGTGGGTTAAAAGAAGAGTTTGGTGGGGGTCGGGCACCTTGGTGCAACCACACAAAGAGTCAGTGGGTTAAAAGAAGAGTTGTGTGGGGGTCGGGCACCTTGGTGCAACCACACAAAGAGTCAGTGGGTTAAAAGAAGAGTTTGGTGGAGGTCGGGCACCTTGGTGCAACCACACAAAGAGTCAATGGGTTAAAAGAAGAGTTTGGTGGGGGTCGGGCACCTTGGTGACACCACACAAAGAGTCAGTGGGTTAAAAGAAGAGTTTGGTGGAGGTCGGGCACCTTGGTGCACCCACACAAAGATTCCGTCAACAAATTCGTCAACAGAACGTTTTATCTCCAGGTTGTAAATACGACACCCCTCATTTTTACGGGGTTTCCCACTCCCCCCCCACCCANGCACGTTCCGATGAAAGCACGTGCTGGTGCCGACACTCGGGTGGCTTCCTGTTACGGACAAGAGCACAAAAAGCCCTAACCGTTGGCTATTACATGCCCAGGGCGAGTTTCTTATACAAAATGTAATAATAATAATTGAACTCTTTCCTGCAACCCTGACCCACCGACCGACCAACCCGCCTTTTTTTCCCCTCTCGTTAACCCCGTTTCTATGTTTGAGAATAATCCTAAGAAACACTGCTCTCTCTCTCTCTCGCTCTCTCTCTCTCTCTCTCTCTCTCTCACTCTCTATCTCTCTCTCTCTCTCTCTCTCTCTCTCTATCACACTCTCTCTCTCTCTCTATCTCTATCTCTCTCTATCTCTCTCTCATTCTCGTGAGGTTATTTCCACTGGACGGGAGGATGGCACGGGGCGCGAGAGAATCGCGTGACCCACGTTTCTGCAGAGGCCTGATAAATGAAACCGACCACTGACCCAGTCGCGGTAATGGAGGGAAGCCCTTAAATGTCTATTAAAGGTTAACTGCGAAACTGCGCCATGTGAACGAGCTGCCGGCATTCTTCATGGGTCGGTTTAGGCACTTGATTAATTTTTTTTTTTATTGGATGACATATTTTTTTTTCTTTTGGTTACTTTTACTTTATTTAAGGAAACCGCTCCAATACGAACAGTGTGGACAGTGGTGGACAGTGGTGGACAGTGGTGGACATTGGTGGACAGTGGTGGACATTGGTGGACAGTGGTGGACAGTGGTGGACAGTGGTGGACAGTGGTGGACAGTGGTGGACAGTGGGGGACAGTGGTGGACAGTGGGGGACAGTGGGGGACAGTGGGGGANGGGGGGGGGGGGGGGGGGGGGGGGGGAATTAGTCTATCGCCACGCGACCTACATTTCATCATGGCCTCAGCACGTGCACATCTGAATTTTAAATCATCTCATTTTATTTTTCATTTATTTTTTTTTTAAAAATCTTTTCTTGTAAAGAAAAGTTGAATCTTAAAGAATGTGAATTGGCAATAAACTTCCCTTCATTCCTTGTAAAGAATAATCAAATCCACCCGAACCCACCCCCACCCCTCGCACCGACCCCCTTTTTTCTTCTATTCCCTCGTACAGGGGTATAGGTACAATTGAAAAATAAAAGAAAAAGAAAAATAAAGTGTTTTTTTTTCCCTTCCCGTTGACGTTTTATGGGACCAAAGACAGCAATTATGAGATATGATACAGCAATCCGACACACGACATCCACTCGTTTGAGATGAATGCGTTTCGTGTGGCGATAGTGACATTAAATATGATTTAAAATACACTTCTTTTAGGGCAGCGGTTCTCAACCTATGGGTCGCGACCCTTTTGAGGGTCGAATGAACCCTTTCAGGGGGGGTCGCCTAAGACCATCGGAAAACACATATACCCAACAGTTATGAAGCAGCAACGATAAAAAAATGTGTGGTTAGGGGTCGCCACAACATGAGGCTCTGTGTTAAAGGGTCGCGGCATTAGAAAGGTTGAGAACCACTGTTTTAGGGAGACAGCGGAAAAAGTGCAACGTGTGAGTTTGACTTGTTAGTGAATAAACGTGTCCACGAACTTGTCCACAAACTTGTCCACAAACTTGTCCACAAACTTGTCCACAAACTTGTCCACAAACTTGTCCACAAACTTGCCCCATAAATCACGGTTAAAGAAATATCAAACGAGTCATAATATATTTAAGATGTTAAAATATCCATGGCAGCGCTTTTTAGTCCGAATTCAGAACAGGGGATCTGTCCCAGAATTCACAGCAGGGGATCTGTCCCAGAATTCACAGCAGGGGATCTGTCCCAGAATTCACAGCAGGGGATCTGTCCCAGAATTCACAGCAGGGGATCTGTCCCAGAATTCACAGCAGGGGATCTGTCCCAGAATTCACAGCAGGGGATCTGTCCCAGAATTCACAGCAGGGGATCTGTCCCAGAATTCACAGCAGGGGATCTGTCCCAGAATTCACAGCAGGGGATCTGTCCCAGAATTCACAGCAGGGGATCTGTCCCAGAATTCACAGCAGGGGATCTGTCCCAGAATTCACAGCAGGGGATCTGTCCCAGAATTCACAGCAGGGGATCTGTCCCAGAATTCACAGCAGGGGATCTGTCCCAGAATTCACAGCAGGGGATCTGTCCCAGAATTCACAGCAGGGGATCTGTCCCAGAATTCACAGCAGGGGATCTGTCCCAGAATTNCCCCCCCCCCCAAACCGGCCTGCCTCCCTTTTATCTGCACATCTAGGGAGGCATGTGGCAAACTCAAAAAAAGGTGAGCAGCGGGCATGCCCCCGGACCCGTGGGGGGGGGGGCGGTGTTATGACAGGTAGAACGGCCGGGAACAGGTGGGTGAGTCCGAATGGTGGTCAGCATGGATCCAATCAGGCAAGGGTTTATTTGTCCAACTTCCAGAGGTTCATTTGTTGATACTGAGTACGGCCGAGGGAGAGGGTAGGGGGTGGGTGGGTGGTGGTGGGGGGGGGGTCAAGGGGTGGTGGCTTGGGTGGGAGGAACAGCTGTGTTACATGAAGTGGGTCCAGCTTTAAAATAAATACATGTCCGAGAATAGATTGGACGGGATGGACGCACCGAGTGACCTTAATGTAAATGACCTTAATGTAAATGACCTTAATGTATAGCGATAAAATGGAAGCAGTGGGGATACATTTTAAGACTTCAGAAATGCGTGCACTAGCAAGATGGGAATGATTTGAACTCAAATTAAGACAAAACGGAATCCCACTAACTGGAGCAAACGGCGACACATTTACAGGACAAAACGGCGGTGCACTAACTGGACAAAACGGCGGCACACTCACTGGACCAAACGGTGGGACACTAACTGGACAAAACGGCGGCATGCTAACTGGACAAAACGGCGGCACGACAAAGGGACACAACGGCGGCACACTGACTGGACCAAACGGTGGGACACTAACTGGACAAAACGGCGGCATGCTAACTGGACAAAATGGCGGCACACTCACTGGACCAAACGGCGGCACACTAACTGGACAAAAAGCGGCACGACAAAGGGACACAACGACGGCACACTGACTGGACAAAAAACGACGGCACATTAATTAGACGTTTTGGGAATGCAAAGTAAAGATCTCCTAAAAGTAACGCTCATTTGTTAGACTTAGAGTCTTAGTGTATGAAACAAACGCAACCTTACAGGTAAGGAAATGTTCATTAGCCTTAAAGAAGTCGTCCCTACCCCCTCCCCCCCCCCCCCAATGTTCATTAGCCTTAAAGAAGTCGTCCCTACGCCCCCCTCCTCCCCCCCCCCCCCCCAATCTTGCCAAGGCGAAATCGTACGACCTAAACAACAATAAATAACATCTCTACATTTTTTCACCAATTATCGATTTCGTCAAAAGCCCCACCAAAAAATAAATAATTAAATTAATAATAATAAAAAAATTAGTAATAATTTTAAAGTAGCCTTTATATATATTCGCTTTCAAAATTATAAACAAAATTTAATAACAATTCTACTTACACATACAACACCCCCACCCCCAAGACATTTAGTACCCACATTTTGACCTCCCGAGATGACGTATTTATTTTGGCTACCTCCAACAAACATGCCCCGTGGGTGTATTTATTTTTTCTATATGGCCGTACGACACCAAAAAACAATACAGGGGGAATTATTTGGCTGTACACCGCCAAGGCCCCTGAATCCACCCAGAAGGCGGTGTAACCCCAGAGACTCGCCAGGCGTGCATCGCTCTATTTTCACAGAGCAGCTAGAGCTACGGGGCCAAAAATTTGACATGGCGAATTTGCTCACCCAAACCAAAATGGCCACCACGGTGTTTGCAGGCGTTTATGTTATAAATATTGAAATACGGCGTCCCGTTTATGTTTATTGTTACCAGCGGGGCAGCTGAGGGGAAAATACAAGGTCACGTTAATAAATGCACACGGCCAAGTGTTGATCTAACACAGGGCTTCTTAACTTGTGGTCCACGGGTACGTGAAAAGGTGTCAAAAGACTCTGTGAGCTGATGCATTTCATTTGCATTTGTATATGTTTTTTTTTTTTTTTTTTTTTTTTAAATTCTATGTTTTTAAAATTGATCCATGGGCCTTCATTCTGAGTGGAAAATAGCTTCATAAAAAAAAAAAAAATAGCTTCATGAAAACGGAAAAATCACGGGTACGTGAAAAGGTGTCAAAAGACTCTGTGAGCTGATGCATTTCATTTGCATTTGTATATGTTTTTTTTTTTTTTTTTTTTTTTAAATGCTATGTTCTTAAAATTGATCCATGGGCCTTCATTCTGAGTGGCAAATAGCTTCATGAAAACGCAAAAAATAGCTTCATGAAAACGGAAAAAATAGCTTCATGAAAACGCAAAAAATACCTTCATGAAAACACAAAATAATGGCAATGCTTCTAATCTGGTTCTGGTAGTGTTCGTTGCTGCATCCATATTCTGGTATCTGTGCAACGGTCGGGGAAAGCGATGTTTCTATTCTAACAGCTCCTAGCAGATGCGAGGGCAGCCACGAAGCTTTCGACCGACGTCGAGTCCACAGAGGCAGCGTCCAGGTGGTTCCAAGCCTATTGGGTTAGGGTCAAGGTTGATGTCCAGTTGTCGAGGGAAGATGGCGTCATCGTGACAGCTTTCCCCTAATTACACATCTTTCTGTGACGTTCTGAGGCGGTGCTTACCAGACTTCACAGACCAAGGACACCTTTATGCTATCGTTACTTTTAAGTCTTGTATTCAAAGCTTGTAATAAAAGGGAGTTTACTTGGCCAACAGACCAATGTATAATTGTATCATCCAGACAATTTTTAAGTAATCTCAATTACCGCCATACGTGTGTGTGTGAGTGGGGGGTGGGGGGGGGGGCTTAGGTGGCCCTGTGTAAAACGATTACTTAAAAAAATAATTCCACTAATGGAAAAAAAAAAAACAACTCCATATCATGTGGATGAACTTATCACCATTGGCAAAGATTGATAGGTATGATTTAAAAAAAAAAAACATGGTACAGCAGCACAATGGAGTCCTGTACCCGGATATACCTGGTATCAATTCTAAACGGGCTAATAAATTATTCGTTTCTGTATTGTAAGAAGGCCTATATTATGTATACGTGGATCAGAAAGTTTTATAAAGTGGGGTCGTCGGATCCCCAGGGATCAGCGAAGCTTTCTCAGACCGTATGCTAAAAATAATGGCGCGAATATAAATCACGGTTGGGGGGAGGGGGGGTTATCATAACTGAGTTCTGCTTGGGGGGGGGGGTGTAGCAAACCATTAATCCGCTTTAATATTGGGGGCCTGAAAAAAGAACTGAGATCTACTTCAACATTGGGGGCTTGAAACAAAAACTAAGATCCTTGGGGGAGGGGGGGTTATCATAACTGAGTTCTGCTTGGGGGGGGGGTGTAGCAAACCATTAATCCGCTTTAATATTGGAGGCCTGAAACAAGAACTGAGATCTACTTCAACATTGGGGGCTTGAAACAAAATCTGAGATCCACTTTAACATTGGGGGCTTGGAACAAAAAATGAGATCCACTAAAACATTGGGGGCCTGGAACAAAAACTGAGATCCACTTCAACATTGGGGGGCTTGGAACAAAAACTGAGATCCACTTTAACATTGGGGGCCTGGAACAAAAACTGAGATTCACTTCAACGATGGTACCTCGTAACTACATTGTTACATATAAGTCTAGCAAGCCCCTACCCACCCAATTCGAATCATGATTACATGCGTGCCACGCTTAATGATGCACAGTAAAAAGTTACAGGCTTTCTCATTCTTTGGAGGAAAAAAACCCAACAAGTCTAGTTTGCATCTACAGAGAGCCCCGGAAATCCAATAGCAAGTTTATGAGTGCCAATTACATATGAAATGAATACGTCTAACGCATAGTTACATTTCACACTGATCGATTACATTTCATTGGGCTTAGGGGTTCAGATACATACGTTTTACATATGTAGTAACATTTAAAACCGATCGGTTACAGTTCTTGGGGGGGGGGCGGGGGGGCGGGGTTCAGATAAATTCATGATGGTGGACAAAAAAAATGGGCATCATTAAATAAAACAAACCTTGTGCCGTGACCGTCAGATTTGAACTTCATGACACCTGTACCTCCAATGCAATGGCCTGTCTCAGGCCGCGACCTTCCACCCCCGCCCCTCAGCAAAAAAAAAAACAAAAAAAAACCCATGCCTCATACTAGCAGCATGACCGGCTCAGAATGCAGGGGCGACAAGAAACAGTAGAAAAATGACATTTAGATAAGCTGGCCACCTCGGGCCCTCGCAGGGCCTCTGTGATTTCTCATAAATAAATTCCGACACGAGTCGTGCCCTTCTTATCAGCCCCGTTACTGCAGCTGGATGAAAAGGAGGGAGACATTTCAATGGTTAGTTAGAGAATCACAATGTTGTATGCATTATTTTTGGACGGGATGTGGAGTCAAAGACAAAAAGTATTTTAGCAACTGATTTGGAAAGAGAATGTGTTGTTGTTTTTTGTGTTGTTGTTGTTTTTGTTGTTGTTGTTGTTTTTTTTTTTGTTTTTTTGGGTGGGGGGGGGTGGGTGTGGGGTGGGGGGAAGACTTGAATGTAGAAACGAAATAACGAAATTTGGACATTGCAACTTCATTTTAAATTTTTCAACTATTTCTAATTCTTGTCCTCTATTCCTATGGCCTCTAGTCCTGGACAATGGCTCACAATTATGGTCTTTGACTCCTACCTCGGGTCTATGGCTCTTACGTTGTGTCATTAGATCCTGCTTCTGGTCTCTGTGGCTCCCAGTTTTGGATTTAAGATCCGTTTTCTGGTCTTGACAGTAAAATTAAGGCCAACGATTTCGCCTTCAAAGAAATCTAAGGTAAATCTAACGTAAAAAGGCCATCCTTTCTTGGCTGGTCTCAAACGAAATGCTGTCCTTTTTGGCTGGTTTACATAATAAATGCCGTCCCTTTTTAGCTGGTTTCATACTAAATGCTGTCCCTTTTTAGCTGGTTTCATACTAAATGCTGTCCCTTTTTAGCTGGTTTCATACTAAATGCTGTTCCTTTTTTAGCTGGTTTCTAACTAAATGCTGTCGCTTTTTTAGCTGGTTTCATACTAAATGCTGTCCATTTTCAGCTGGTTTCAAACTAAATGCTGTACTTTACACTAAGTAAATGTCATACAATGGCGGTGATGTCCTATGACGCTTACATGAATCATTGTATGATTGTAATCGTCTGTGCTCGTGGATGTCTATAAATATATGTAATTGTTGTTGGCACAATGCTATTAGCCACTTGTGTCAACTTCCGCATGTCGTAATAGACCGGGTAGGGGTGGGGGTGGGGGCAACCCCAATGTGTCACAGCGACACCCCCCCCCCTCTTCCACACACACACATGCACATCCAACAGTAATTGGATCTTTGGCTATGAAACGTTTAAATAACCATGACCCTTTGCAGCACTAACGGTGTGCGCTAAATTATAAATCAAATTTTTGAAAGAATACCGCTCATGCCCCCCCCCCCCACACACACACACACAAACCATAAGACTCTTACTTTAACCAAAACGATTTTCTTCGCCGCCACTGGTGAACATTCGGAGGGAGGGGGGGGGGGGGGGGTTAAGGGTTTTAAATAACCATGACCTTTTGAAGCACTAACGGTGTGCGCTAAATTATAAATCAAATTTTTGAAAGAATACCGCTCATGCCCCCCCACACACACACACACACAAACCATAAGACTCTTACTTTAACCAAAACGATTTTCTTCGCCGCCACTGGTGAACATTCGGAGTGAGGGGGGGGGTGGGGGGTTAAGGGTAGATGGTGGTCAACGTTGAGCTCACAGGGTCAAAGGGTCACCTGGATTTAACGACAACAAAATTATTATGTTTTGAAAGAAAAGTTCGCACCCGTCAATAGCCTCACTGGCTTGGACCAAAAACTGCGCTCATGAGCCTCTCTCTCTCTTAGAGTTATGACTCCCTCCCTCTCTTAGTGTTCTGACCCCTCTCCTTCTTTGAGATATGACTCCCTCTCTCTCTTAGAGTTATGACCCCCTCCCTCTCTTTGAGTTCTAACTCCCTCCCTCTCTTAGTGTTCGGACCCCCTCCCCCTCTTTGAGTTATGACTACCTCCCTCTCTTAGTGTTCAGACCCCCTCCCCCTCTTTGAGTTCTGACTCCCTCCCTCTCTTAGTGTTATGACCACCTCCCCCTATTTGAGTTCTGACTCCCTCCCTCTCTTAGTGTTCTGACACCCTCCCCCTCTTTGAGTTATGACTCCCTCCCTCTCTTAGTGTTCTGACCCCCTCCCTTATTTGAGTTCTGACTTCCTCCCTCTCTTAGTGTTCTGACACCCTCCCCCTCTTTGAGTTATGACTCCCTCCCTCTCTTAGTGTTCTGACCCCCTCCCCCTCTTTGAGTTATGACTCCCTCCCTCTCTTAGTGTTCTGACTCCCTCCCTCTCTTAGTGTTCTGGCCCCCTCCCCCTCTTTGAGTTATGACTCCCTCCCTCTCTTAGAGTTATGACCCCCCTCCCTCTCTTGATTTTCGACACCCTCCCCTTGTAACCTCACTTGTGGAAGGTTTGAACAGAGCCCGCGCGGCACGCCGGTCTAATTGCTCTATGATTCACGACCACTTGCTGGCTCCGATTCTTAAACTGACATTCTCAGATGTACTTCCGGTGTAGACCAATTCGCACGTGTTAACAATTATTATTTATTTTTGTGTAAACATCGGCGCAACAGTGTTGAAAATGTTAGCCATTCGTTCATTAATCTCATACACTAACCTCTCGGAGGGCAGGGCTCCCCAAACTTATCTATTTTCTGCACCCTTTCGAATTGTTTGGGAGAGTAATGTAAATGTGCATTTTAAAATTGGGGGGGGGGGGGGGGGGGATTGGCATTACTAATTATTTTCCCCCCCACCCCCCTGAAAAGCCCACCCCCCCCCCCCCCCCCCACCTCCNGGGGGGGGGGGAGAGAAAATTAAAAAAAAGAAATCCCCCCCCCCCAAAAAAAAAAAAAAGATAAAAAAAAGGCGGTTGTTAAATGGATATTCGATGCCGTTTTGTTGTGCATACACAAAAGCAAGAGATTTTTATTTAAAGTTCGATGATATCTTAATTGTATTTAAATGTTTAATGTAAATAATTTTTTTTTGAAACTTTAAAAAAAAAACAGTTCTAGTAAGTCACATTGATTTTTTAAAAAAAATGCTTTTCCATCGCGGAGGGTCTCCAATTTTGTAATCGACACCACACGTGACTAAACCCCACCCAACAACGAATGAGGGAACCAGCCAAGTCAAACAATTAGCGGCGAGCAGACGAGAAGCCACTCTCATACAGAAATGTAAGGAAGAGTCAAAAAGATGAAGGCAGGAGTTTTGAAACAGTTACTAACAAGCCCCCCCCACCCCACCCCTCTCCACCGCACTTCCCACACCACGCGTTCCTCCCCTCCCCACGGGCGAACCAAACATTCGGTTCCCCCCACCCGCCCCCCCTGCTGGGAGGTAGAGTGAGGCCGGTGGCAACAAAAAGATTACCACGCACGGAGAAACGGAGAACGAAAGATACAAAAAAAAGAAGCAAAAGAATCGGCCCATCATTTTGATCGTGCCATATTTTAACGACAGCACTGTTTTCTGCAGGGCCGGGCGGTTCTCAAACCATTTGTTTGTTTTTTCTCTTTTAAATGGCACTAAGAAATTATCCTATCTCCGCAACAACAACAACAAAAATAAAAAATGTATCCAGTTATTTTAATACTTAATTTCATCATTCACTTTTTCATGTTGCTTACCCCCTCCTCCACACTTTTTAATATCTCTCTCTCTCCCCCTCTCTCTTACACACACACACCGCTCTGTATGAGTTCTACTTAATTTTTTTTATTCTGCTTTTATTTTTATTCTTTCAAAACGCTTTTTTAACATCTTCATTAAATTATCTTGGATTTTTAAATCTAACACGTTTCATAAAAATTCATTTTTAAAGCAATTTTTTTTCTTCTTCTTTTTCTTTAATCTTTATAAAATCCCTTGTCTCATTAGGCTACAATAAGTCCCTGCGTAGTTAAACATTCAATCATAATGAGATGTGTCGTCTTATAAACAATTTACAAACAAAATTTGAGGTACAGAAGCCACAACGTGAGAACCCTTGTCTTAAAACGATGCAAACTGTAAGAGTAGCGCTGTAAAATGAAGGGAAGTAAAAAAAAAAAAAAAGTAATAAAGGGAGGGAACTAGAAGGGGATACAGGAATATTTATATTTTGTGTACACAATTGCTCAAATTTCCAGCACCAGTCGCCATGCTGAACAGTCCTGGCAAAAATCTGGAATTCCAAAAGTTAAAAATAAGAAATGAGAAACGGAGGTGGGGGAAAAAAAAAAGAAATGTTCCGAGACTAAAATGCGACCACACACGGCGCTGGCTGGCATCGGAAAAAGCAATAATAAGCCGGGTAGAAATGGGAGGAAGAAATCCTCACCGACACTAAAAATACATTTAATAAATTAATTTTAAAGGGGAGAAGAAAAAAAAATGTTCCGGGGTAGTTTGAGTTCAGCGTCTATTAATGAAACATTTCTCCTTCTTCATACCAAGATGCCAGCGGAGAAATACATTGACTCGGATGATTTAAAGTTTAAAAAAAAATAAATAATCACCACTCAATTATTTACATTTACGTTTTTTTAAGATGTGGGTTTCGAGAGTATCTTTGGCGCGTTTGGTTGTGTTTTGTAGTTAGCTGCAATGACAAACGCTAAACGACTGATGTCGTATGTGTTAACAGTTGGAAGGGTGGGTGGGTGGGTTAGAGAGTCGAACACAGAGAGAGAAAGACTGTGCCGTACGTCGAGGGCTGTGGAGAAGGCGTGGGATATGGGAAGGGTTGCATTAGTTATAGAGTAGGGTTTCGGGTGGAAAGGGGATTGGGGTGAGTCGAAGAGAATGGGCGAGACGCTTGGAATGGTGTTGAGGAAGACTGACTGGACGGAGGGGGGCGGGGGGACTTGGTTCAAAGGTGGACATTAGGACGAGCGAATCACAGGAAACTGAAAAAGGACTTTGACTGATGTGAAAACAGAAGGTAATACGGAAACATATACACGGGCTACACACGGGCTACACAAGGGGCTACACACGTGCTACACATGGATAACACACTGGTTACACACGGGCTCAAATGGGAAGCCTATAAAAACCAGTGAGAGTGTGATTGTAGGTAAAGTTGATTAATTAGACACCACGTGTCAATATAACAATATAATTTAAGCTTTAATAATAATTGTACATAATACACAAGTCAACGTTTCGGCACACATGCCTTCATCAGTACAAACAACGAAACATTTAAATAAGTAGAAATTAAATTTACTTAATACATTTATATATATACATATATACATATACATATATCCTACCTAAAAAAGAAAAAAAGAAAAAAATAAGGAGAGGGTGCAAAGACCAGACACAAGTTGAGAGAATTCGTGACCTTATTACGATTAGATAACTTTGCTCTCCTATTGTCATATCTTTGAGCCTCTTTTATTTGACGTCTTTGTAAGAATCGGAAAAAACCAACTCTTTAATTCATCATTCTGACCTGATCACGTGATGTGGCGGACAAAAATATGGTCCCTCTTTTTAAAAAAAATTTTTTATAGACTCTGGCTCCGAACCCAACTGCACGTGTTTTTGGCCGTTTCAATTAATAGTCGATACACAATTTGACCCCTTTTCAATTCCGAATCTCCCCCCCCCCCCCCCACCCCCCCCCCCCCCCAAGCAATCAAAGCACTTGTCCATCCTCGACCCTCCCCCCACTCTCTCCCACGCCCCGGCACCCCTCTACCCCCCCTCCTAACTTAACCACCCACTAACGACCAGAGGAATCAGTCCCTGAAAGCAGGATGATTGTAACGAGTACTCACGGTCTCTTTAATGGTACATTGATTTTCTCACCCTCCCCACTCACCCCACACGTTTTTCCTCCCACTTACAGCCTGGTATCTCTCGTCTTGTGGTTTAAATCAGGGCTTCCCAACCTGTGGGGCTTCCCTTCCCTTAGATGTTAATTTTTAAAAAATTTACATTGTTATTTTTAAAAAAAATTAAATGTTAAAACATAAGAAGTAAATTTTTTGGGTTACAATTTTAAATTGCATTGTTACGTTTGAAGTAGGGTTCGAAACTTAATTAATCATAGCGTAGGTTGGGGGGCGGGGGGACTTGGTTCAAAGGTGGACATTAGGACGAGCGAATCACAGGAAACTGAAAAAGGACTTTGACTGATGTGAAAACAGAAGGTAATACGGAAACATATACACGGGCTACACACGGGTCCCCTTTTCCATTCCCACTCTCCCCCCCCCCCCTCTTACTCCACCTCCCCCCTTTCTCCACCCAACCCCCCTCTGCCTCCAAACGCCCCTTCCGCTCCGTCCCTCACGAACCCATGACACTCACTCGTTCTCCCACATCATTCTTTCTTCTTCCTCCAGTCCACGAGACGTTAACGAGAACTGGCCTAAAAGTCTTGAAGAAATTAATGGAGGTCGTGTCATTTATGAATTTTTCTGGCTTCCAATGGGGCGGGGGTGGGGGGTGTTTGTGTGTGGCTTCGTGTGTGTGTTGGGAAGGGGGGGTGGGCTAAGTTTTTTTTAATGGGGTGGGGGTAGGGGATATTCCACGGCGGCGGCATCTTCACGCTGTTTCGGTATGAAAGTGAAAGTGAGTCTTGACCCCAACTCTTTCGCCTCATTGAGCCGGCAGCAGACTAATGATACACACTTCTTAATGAAGTTCAAAATCTACTGTATGTTCGAACTGTGCACGTAGTTGCGATAATTCACTTGAAGCCTTTGACATAAAACACCTTGTAGAATTAACTTCCATTCTCTGCTTCCAGGCTTAGTATCTGAACCTTGAACTAAATCCTATCTTATAATTAATTGCCGAACGCCTTACACGTAATATAGCTCCGGACCTAACATCTAATCCTTGCAGCCTGTCTAAGATCAATTCGGGGCTCTTTTCAATGGCTCCTAGTTTGCTTGTTTGTTTGTTTTTTTTTTAAAGTTAACGTGCGCTTGTAAGCGATACAGTTTTCATAAACGTGTGGTCTTTGAGGACCAATATTCTAAACGAGGTCAGTCGAGGTCTGTGACGGCTACACGAGCTTACGCCGTATTCTGGCTAGGTCCTGTTTAAGCTGGTATCATCAACGAAAAAAAAGAAAAAAAAAAAAAAAAAAAAAACTTCAATCAAATACAAATGTCAATGTTCACAGTTAATCCCTTACACGGCCTGTCAACGACGACGGAACGAATCACTAAAAAAAAAAAACAAAAAAAAACGCCAGATAAACTTAATAAGCAAAATTTTAAACCCCTTCAATTATTCACCGCATACGTCACGCCCGTAACCTCAAAAGCGAAAGAGTTCTATAAAGTCGACACCGGTCTCAGGACAAGATGGCGCTGTTTCACTTTGAGGTGGCCGAATCTGGCCGCGTTTTAGTGTTTGAGATTATCTGCGTGACGTTCTCTTATGACTAAATGCGTTCGCAGTTGTTTTGTTTTTTTTTGTGAAGATCTGGCATCCATTTCTTCGTAATCTCCATACGACACACAGAACTACGAATTACATTTCACGCCGTATCATGTCTTCCATTAGTTCTTAAGATTTTTTAATTTGCTATTTACTTTTTTAATTTATTTTTTTTTAAAATTAAATCCCCCCCCCCCTCCTACCCGTTGACATCCAAAATCATACCACGTGATGATGAAAAGATCAGGCCTGACCCCCCCCCCCCCCACCCTTGCCAAAGCCGACGATCTTTTCGTCATGGTTCAGGGCGACACAAAAAAGCTTGAAAGTTAAAGTCGAAATAATTTGTCGAAAATGTTGATGTTACTCTTGTCAGATCTCATTGACGTGGAGTCAAACACAATAAAAGAGTCTTGGAGTCGATTCTTAATGTATCGATTTAATTTCCTTTCTCAGGTGGAATTCGGAATCATACAATTTTCTTTATGAGCCCGACTCCGTCCTATAACTGTTAAGTGAAAAGTGTGTGTGTGACGACATACCTGAGTTGATCCCCCACCCACCCACAGCCGTGTCCCGCGCCCAATATTTAATGTCTGCGCCCCATGTTAAAATTAACTTACAAATTGGTGGTGGCATTTGAACATGCCAATCCCCCCCCCCCACCCCCACCATTTCGTGTTCCTCCTTGCAGTTAAAAAGGAAGGATTATTGCCCCAGACCCACTTTCGATTCTTTCATCTTTCTTGTACAAAAGAGGTACGAGCCCCGCTGAAGATCCCCCCCCCAACCCGTGTATAACTTATGCATTCCTCTTGGGGAGTGGGTTGGGGTGGGGGATGCGCGACAAACCCCCCCCCCCC